>PVJC01027649.1:0-23145 GCA_004026665.1 Murina feae
GAAAGAAAAATACCACATGACCTCACTTATTTATGGATAATAAAGACCATTACAAAATGATAAACATAAACAAATACAGAGACAGAGCAGCCTTGAACAGACTATCATCCTACAGCTGGAAGGCTGGGGATGGTTGGGGGGGAGTTGGGAGATCAACTGAAGGACTTGCATGCATGCATAGGAGAATAATCAGTGGACATGGGAAACTGGGGGTTAGGGGGGAGGGGGGGAAGGGCAAGGGGAAAAAATGGAGATCGATCTATCAGCTGTTGTAATACTTATCTATCACTTGTTGTAATACTTTAAGCAATAAAATAAAAAAAAATTAAAAAAAAAAGAAAAATGAAAAAGAGAACAAAGAAAAAATAATGGAAAAAAAACACGAGAAAAAGAGTGGAGTGAAAGGAAAAAATTAAACAAAATGGAAAGGGAGGAAGGGAGAGACCAAGCTAACTAGTCCAAGTCCATCAGATCACCACAAATCAGATTTCTGGGCTATAAGGACAAAAACCTCAGTCCAACAAGGACCCTTTATAGGAGATGTTTGTAATTCCGTCACAGTGCCGCCTTATGAGGTCTGAGCAAGAAACAGACCAATTGTGGCTTGGGATAAACCACAGAGGCTTTCTCACATTTTGGTCTAAAGACCCCTTTACTTTGGAAAAAAAAAAAGACCCCCAAAGAGTTTTCTGTTTATTTGGGATATTAGAGATTGATGTGTACTTTATATTAAAACTTAAAATATGTGGGATGCTTCAGTGGCCTTTTCATTTATAATTTGAAAATTTGTAATAACTTTTGGCTTTTAAAGACCTTATAGTGTCTATACTTACAATATTCAATTCCTTTTCCTTAAACTCTGATTGCTCTCAAAATGATGCTACAACCTAATTGATATCATATTATAGGAAAATAGAAAATAAAGAAAAAGAGAAAGAACAAAGAAAATGTAAGAAAAGAAAAAAGTAAAAGAAAAAATTTTAAAAGAGTAAAGAAAAAAAAGACAAGATAAGGTACATTAACATCTGTAAAGTCGAGAGGAAGATAGCTTTCATCATATTTTCACAAAGATCATGAGTAGATTTCTCATCAGAAACCTCAGAGGCCAGCCCAGCTGGGTGTGGCTCAGTGTTGAGCACTGACCCAAGAACCAAGAGGTCATGGGTTCGATTCCTGGCCAGGCTATATGCCTGGGTTGTGGGCTTGATCTTCAGTAGGAGGAGTGCAGGAAGCAGCCAATCAATGATTCTTTCTCATCACTAATGTTTCTATCTCTCCCTCCCTCTCCCTTCTTCTCTGAAATATATCTTTATAATAAAAGCATAATATGCTAAGTGTCTGACCGTTCGTTCGACCAGTCACTATGATGCTCACTAACCACCAGGAGGCAGATGCTCCAACCGGTAGGTTAGCTTGCTGCTGGGGCCAGCTGATTGGGACTGGGTGAGACGGAATGGACATGCCCTAGAGCCCTCTTGTGGTCCTCCCCAGCCCCGATAGTGCACCAGTGGGGTCCCTCAGCCTGGCCTATGCCCTCTCACAATCCAGGACCCCTTGAGGTATGTCAGAGAGCCGGTTTCAGTGCTATCCCTGGGTGGTCAGGCCAAGGGACCCCACCAGTGCACGAATCTGTGTACCGGGCCTATAGTATACATATAAAAGAGTTCAGAAGGCAATGGTATTTCCCCAATAACCCCAAATAACTCTGGAGCATCTTCTAGGAAGTCACCAGAGGATTTTTCTAAAATATCCAGCCAGACTGGTTCTTTCCCCAGTGACTAAATCTGGGTTCCATAAAACCTTCCTATTCCCTGTGTAAAGAGACCAGCAGTGCCTCCAGAACCAGTCTGAACACATATGGGTCCCATCCAAGAGCCTCAGCCCACAGTTGGATGAGCCACACAGCAGACTGGATATAGCTGATGGAAGAATTAGTGAATTAAAAGACCATCCTGAGGAAATTGCTCAGGATGTGGCACAGAGAGCCAAGGAGATAGAAAAGTAAAAGGCAGGCTCTGAAAGACAAGAACACCCACAAAATTCTAAACAGAATCCCAAAGGCATAAGGAAGGATGAAAGAGAGTCAAAATGTAATATTCCCTAAGTTGGGGCTTATACTTCCTGCTTAAACAAGCATGGGTTTGTCTCTGACCCTCCCTGAGGATCCCAAGGAGGTGAGCCTCCAGAGATTCTGGTGGAGGGTGAAGAAAGCAAAGGAGAAGTGGGAATTAATTGAATGCCACTACATGTCACACACTGTTTCATCTATAGCCTCATTTGGCTATGATGCCAAGATCTTTGCTCCCATATTCACTATATCTTATTGGTCTTAATGTGGGTTAAACCCAAAACATGCAAACAGTAATTGTTCCATAAAGATTGTTGAATGAGTGTGACATCTGAGGCTTGGAGAGTTCAATGTCTAGTCCAAGGTGACAGAGGGTAAGACAAGGAGAAAGGATTTGAATTCAAAATTATCCTACCCCAGTGCCCCTACTCCTTCCATTCCACAGTGCTAAGGAACATTTGCTGGTTCAGCCCGTAGCTAGCACCTGCAGATATACTGCAGGAGAAGAGCCCCAGCCCATCTCTCTAATTTGAAGCCAACTCCCATTCTGTCTTGGCGGCAGAGAGTTCAGCTCTGTTTACTCAGCACAGCAAACAGTCCCAACTTTCTCTGCCACCTTTGGCAATTTTTATACCTCACTGTGCGCAAAATAAATTGCACATTCTCATTTCAGGGTTGGCGGGAAAGGCCCAATTAATTTCAAAGGCTATTTTGCCTTGGTGCAGAGTGAGAGGAGATGTTCACAGGAAAATGGATTCAATTTGACTAACAATTTCACTTACATGTCTTGGTTCCAATGAAGACATAACTGAGCACACCTTCTCCAGAAGCAGCTCCCATGTTCCCCAAACAAACAGTCCTGGGGTTTTATGAGCTGCTCTCAGCCCTGAGCCACTTGCTGGTGCCTTTAGAAAATGCCAGTCAATAGTTCAGAATCCTACACAGGGGAGAGGGATGGAGGGACGGGAAACTACTTCATTCAAAGCTTTTCTGAGAGTCGATCAGTTAGCACTTATGAAGTGGGCATAACTGGACATGGGACAGTGGCTGCTGGGAGAGACCCTATGTTCAGGCTGCCTATTAGCACCAGGCAGGAAGTTGTTTAAAATTCAGATCCCTAGGTCAACTGAGTTAGACATAAGAACGGGGCCTGAAAAATCTGTATTTCCAACACAGGAAATTCTGTCTTCGCTCTGCACCCTAGGGAAGCTGTTTAGTATTTCTCAGCCTTAGTTTTCCAGAGATGAAAAAAAAATAGGCTTGAAATAGTTCTTGAAGGGATGGAGTTGGCTGTACAGATGAGCTGAGACCCCGATCCATAATAAATGCTCATTAAATGGTACCTATTCTTATTAGTGAATATGGCTGAGTTCATTTCTAGTGGTTAATAAGAGCCAGAAAAGAAAATTATAATGCTTTTACCCTGAGAAAGTCCCTGCATCTTGAATACTGGATTAGCACTCTTTCTGGGCCTCCACACAGCTCTTCATTCTTTTCAAATGTCAAGCTGCAAACTTCTCCTCTTCCCATGGTCCTCCCCTAAATAAATCATGAGACAATTCAAAGTCGGAGCCCCCTGGAGCCTTCCTGTGAATGGAGTGAAAAGCAGACACATTTCTGGGGAACAACAAGCAAATTCCTACGTTTGCAAAATGGTAAAAAATGAGTCGTTTCACTTATGAAAAATGAATACATATGATCTTGCAAATGTGGTGCCTGGGGGAAAACTGTGCTCTCTAACAGGCTTCTCTCTGGCAAACAGTTCCCTGGGGTTCTGAGAAGCTGAAACAGCCAGCCAGAAAGGTAGGCTGTGATTGGCCTAAAGAAAAGTCCCCTCACGCAGCTGGGATCCAGGTAGGGGTGAGGACAGGATGGTCTCTCAGGGTCCAGACCATCTATTTAGTCAGGCGAATGAAATCCAGTCTTTCTGAGCCATCAGATGCAGCCCTTCTGCCCACTGTTTTTAGTCAGTGCTATGGAAGGGGTGAGGGTTCTCTATTGAACAGTTGGATGGTTCACTTTTTCTACTCCCCTTTCAGTGTTCGGCCTGAAAATATTTATGATTCCTGGAACCCAAGTAAAACAAACATTAATTTGTGCTTGTTCTGTACAAGGCATCCTGCTGGGGCCTCCTGGAGATACCAAAGTGAACTCACTCCCTTAAGGCCCCTTGGTGTCTGCTCTGTCTGGCTGGCACTGGCCATGCCCAGAGATGACCCAGGTAGACCTCATCCATCTCACATTCTCTGGATAATACAAGTGCTCAAGTCACTAGGACACAAACCAGAATAAACTTGGGTATCAAAAGCAAGCACAAAAGAGTAGAAAGTGCAAGCAGGAGAAAGAGCACTTCAGCAAAGCTCCTTGAAACTGCAGGGGTTCTGAGAAAGACTCAGGTTGCTGAGTGGAGGGGCAGAGGGACAACACAGAGGGACTGAAGCCAGAGGCTGCCCCAGGCCTACATTCCAGGTCCCAGTTGCCCTTCTTTTGACCTGAATCTCTACCCTGAAAGTTACCTCCTCCTGGAAGCCTTAGGGCTTGTTTCCCACCTAGGATCTGAACATCCCAGGAGTTGGGGAGTAATCTCAGAGCCTGGGGCTTTGGTTCCAAAACCACGTGCCTGGACTTTATAAGGAAACAACTGTATGAATAAAGTGGGGGAGGAGGACCGTGTTGCTGGCCTGCCTCCATCCCTACGAGGTATTTGCAGTGTATTTTTCCACTACCAGCTCTATTTTCAAGTACCCAGAAATCAATTACACCACTTTACAAAGGAGATAAACCTGAATTTCAAGAAACTGAATAATCAGATTTTATCATGCATACTTAAACTTTCACAGAAATTGGGAAATACTTGGTCTCTGTAGGCAGCAATGCCTTCCCACTCTGTAAGCCAGAGGAGAGCCACCCACAGTGGGGCTGACAGCTAAGGCCACAGTGGGGCTTCCTGGATCTAAAGGAGCAAGGGGCTATGAGCAAACTGCGGACAAAAGGGGCCACATGCTAACCTGACAAGCTCAGGGAAGGCCTGCATAGTCGTGCAGACTCAGAGACCTAAACCACAAAGGATGGTCTGAAATTAAACTGTAACTGAAAGCAGTTGTGGTGGGCAGTCCCCTCCTAGGCCGGTATCTTCACTGACAAGGTCAACTTTATCTTAACTGAGCCTATCTGTCTTTTTGCATCTATGATAACATACCCTTTGAAATGTCAGGGTAACTTGTAACTTCCCCTTTTCTGGACCCCTTGGGGTGCAACCTAATGTGCTGGGCACCAGAACAGATACCACAAATTCCTTCATTATGATATTAATTATTCCTGCCCCCACCTAAGTATGTGTCTATCATTTTACTATTTATCCAATCCCAAGGGTTTTCCCCCTTAACCACCCCCCCTCCGCTTTGCTTTCTCCTGTCTCTCTAGTCTACCACCAACAGATTTCTTGTAACCCACCTACGTCCCTTTCCTTTGATTGCAATGTATAAATACAGATGTAACCCAAGCATTATATCAATTTGTTGCATATGTCGACAGTTTGGTTCAAATAAACTCACAAAAATTCTTTACTGGTTTCAATGGTTTTTACGTTAACAAAACACATTAAGGAATCTCATTCCTGGACATTCCAAATTGGATTTTATTGCCAGGGAACTTGAAAAATAAAAACACAAAACTTGAAGTCAGACAACTTTTCTGTTGGTAAATTGCCTTTTCAGTAATAGTGCAGATTGCTGCATGGCCCTGTCAGCACATGGTTAGTTCTCCCACGGAACTAACCTTGCTGGTCTTACGAAACTATCCTGTGCCCCCTTCCTGTGTCTGCCATTCTAGTGACGACATTATCCAGGCTGTGTAAGTGCCAAGATGCATTTTGAACCGAGATTTTCCAACTCTACCCACTCCACTCACTTCCTACTACACCTCCTCCTGTCACAACCGTCACAGCCAGCAAGCGAACCAGACTCCGTTGGTCCTATTAGAAGTCAGGATACAGGCTACTTGGGGCAGTAATGAAAGGGGACACACAGGCTTACAGGTGCTGCTAATGTTTGGCTCCCTGATTTGGGTACTTGTTACTCAGGTATGTATTGTGACTTTAGTTATTCAGATGACTAAAATATATTTCTCAAATATATTTAGTCTTCACCCTTGGTTTTGGCTCAAAGTTCCCAAACCCTTGGAATTTCCTGAGTATTAAGAGCAAAGGGAGCATCTTTTGTAATAATATTTGGTCTCTCGCTCTGGCCGGTACGCACAGTGGTTAGAGTGTTGGTCCATGCACCTAAGGATCACAGGTTTGATTCTCAATCAAGGGCATGTAGCTGGGTTGCAGGTTTGATTCTGGGCCCTGCGCAGGGCACGTGTGGGAGGCAATCAATCAATGTGTTTCTCTTACATTGATGTCTCTCTCTCCCTCTCTCTCTAACTCTCCCCCTGACTGCTTCCACTCTCTCTAAAAATCAATGGAAAAAATATCCTCAGGTGAGGATTAACAAAACGAACAAAAATTTTGTCACTTGTTCTCAGTTTCTGAAAACTCTTTAAAGTCATAAAAGTGAGGTGAATGTCTTGTCACAGACCAGGCCCTTCCACCACAGCTGGGTTTAAATGAGGTGACTTTTGGAAAGCACCTAAGGATGGGGATTGGTTGCCAGGGGAACCAACCTTGAACAAAAGGTTGGAACTTCAGTCCCACCCCTTGTTAAGGGGGAGGGGAGGAGGTTGGATCAATCACCAATGGCCATGAGTTAATCCAGCAATTTTCAACTTTTTTCATCTCACAGCACACATACTAGTAAACTAATTTCTGATATTCTGCTGCACACCAAAAAATATAATTTTGCCAATCTGACAAAAAAAATAGGTACAATTTTGATTCATTCACACTGGATGGCTATTGTCATTTTTTATTTGATAATTTAAGGGAAAAGAGGTCGGTGCCCCGACTAAATAGTCAGGGATTGCATGTTTTAAAAATTTGTGGCACATGATTGAGAATCAGTCTATTAATCAACAGGCATATGTAGTGTTGCCTCCACAAAACCCAAATGAAGTCCAGGCCAGTGTCTTCAAGTGGTAAGAGTATCGGCCCTCAGACTGAAGGATCTCAGGTTTGATTCCCCGTCAAGGGCATGTACAGTGTTGCAGATTCAATACCCAGTATTGAATATTCTCTCTCTCTCTCTCTCTCTCTCTCTCTCTCTCTCTCTCTCTCTCTCTCTCTCTCCCTCTTTCTCTCTCCCCTCCCTCTTCCCTCCCTTTCTAAAAATCAATGGAAAACATATTCCCAAGTGAAGATTCAAAAAAACACCAAGTGGATGTGGTTCAGAACTTCCATGCTGGGGAACCAGACCACTTCCACGTGTCATGTGCACAGCCCCTAACTGCACAGGGGCAGAGGCTCCTTTGTACGGGGCCTCATCCTATATGTATCTCTTCTATTGTATGATGGTTCATACCCTTTAACATCCTTTGTAATAAACGTGTAATCTAGTGAGTAGACAGGTTTCCTGAGCCCTGAGAGCTGCTCTAGCAAATTAATCACACAAGGATGGGGTCATGGGAACTTCTGATTTAGAGCCATCCAGTTAGAAGCACAGGTGGCAACCTGGACTTGAGATTGGTGCCAAAGTGGGGGCAGCCTAGTGAGACTGAGCCCTGACTCTGTGGGTTTTGATGCTGTCTCCAGGTAGACAGTATCTGAAACGGGTTAAATTGTAGGAAATTCAGCACGTGTCAGAATTGCTTGCTTGTGTGGGAAACCCTCAACATGTCAGAATTGGGTATCAGAATCTTTACCAGGTGAGCTCACAGTGTAAATGCCCCACAATTAGGATACCAGCACTTTTTAGTATATGTGCTGTTCTATAACAAAAAATGCAAAAAATATGAGAGGGAGGAAGGAGGAGGTGGTAGAATAGATCATGTAAATTGGCTATGAGCTGATAATTGTTGATGCTGGGTACATGAGGAGGGGCATCCTTATATAGTTTTCCTTAGTTTTGTGTACATGTGACGTTTCCACAAGAGTTAAAACAAAACAAAAAACAAGGGTGAATTTGGGTGCATTCATTACTGATGTGGCAGGTGGTGAGCAAGCCCTGCAATCAACTGTGGCTTCTCTGAGGTAGATGCTGAGAGGCTGCGCATATTGTCCTCCTCCCACAGCCATGCACAGGGACAGATTAAACTCAGACCTACCCTTATGATGACGGCACCCCTTGTGGGTGACAGACCCTTCAGAGAATCTGATCAAAGCCATGGACCTCACTCCAGAAAAACGCACACACTAGGCCACAAATCCAGTTGTGTAATCCTGTGCCCTGGCCACAAAGGAACAGATCAGAAATGGTGGCTTTGGGACTGTGGGCCTGGACTTGCACAGCTCGTGCGCTCCTGCCAGTGTCTTACCCATTGAGATTGTGCTGGCTGGGGGAAAGAGTTGGCCAATATGTGCTACAAGGGCAAGGAGATGCACAGCCTGGGAGAGGTGCCAAGCATAGAAGGTGGCAGGGTTTACTGCAGCATCTGGCCAAGAGAAGACGGGGTCTGTGTGGTCACTGGGGCAGGGAGGTGGGGAATGCGGAGCTGTTGGTAAGAAATACAAAGTTATGTAGGATGAACAATTCTAGATATCAAGTGTCCAGTATGGTAACCTGTTAACAACACTGCCCTAGGACCTAAGTGGCCAATCGCTGGACCTGAAGTCTGTGACTTCTACAGTGGCCGGAATGACGCTTCTGTCAGATTCAGGCCTACCCTTTAAATGACTGGCATCTTTCACTTTCCGGCTCTTAGAAACGAGTCATCATGCTGAGAGGAAGCCCACACACCACATGGAGGAGGACCGAGGCCCCTGGCCATGAGCTTACTGAGCTCCCAGCTGTCAGCCATGGTGAGTTAAACCTTAACTGATGTTGTATGTGGGGAGAAGGCTATTTCCACGAGCCCTGTGCAAATTGTGACATCCTGAGTAAATACATGATTATGACTGTTTAAATCAGGAAATTCAGGGATGGTTTGTCTCACAACAGATAATGCAAACACTGCCTCACCTCTCGCCCTATGTGTACTTCGAATCCTCACTTTCTCCTCAACCCTTTGGCTGTGTCCCGCCAAAAACCATATGTGGAAGCCCTAACTCCCAGTGTAGCTATATTTGAGATGGGGCCTGTGAGGAGATGCTAACAGTTAAGTGAAGTCAAAGAGTGGTGCCCTGACCCTGTAGGATTGGGCCCTGACTAGTAGAGGAGACACCATGCTCGCTTTCTCTGCCAGGTGAGGACACAGCGAGAAGGTGGCTGCTGACAGCTAGGAAAGGAGTCCAAACCAGAAACCGACTTGCCTACTTTAATCGGAGACATCCAGCCTCCAACACTGTAAGAAAATAGACTTATGTCATTTAAACTGCCTGGTCTATGGTATTTTGTTATCTGCTGAAATGGACTAATACATCCTCTCCAGCCTCAAAGCCTTTGTATTCACTCTTCCTCCTGCCTGAATGCTTTCTATTAATACCTCCTGACTATCAGTCATCTCAGCAATTATGTCTCTAATTAGTGGGGTACCTCTGACCACCTTCTGAAAATTCAGCCAGGCCTCCCTCCCTATATCCCTCTTAAAGCAGCTTGCCTGTCCCCTACAGCACAAGCCAGTCTGCAGCTTAGACTTCTTTGAATAATGGCTTGATTAATGCCAGCCCTCCCCAACACTGCAACTCAGCACAGGGCCTGGCACAGAAAAGTGCTCCATTTTAGAAAAGACAGTGGCATTGCCCAGGAAGGTAACAGCACCCTTTGATCCAGAAGTTCTGCTCTAGGTATAAATGCCAGTAAAGTGTATGACAGGGCCCAGGCGGTGTACTCGGGAGCTGAGCTGAAATGGGCTCAGTGTGTCTCGCAGGAGAATGGATAAATGTGGCCCATCCATACAAAGAGCACTAAACACTAGACACAGGAATGCATGAGCTCTGGCCACTCCAGCAGCAGGGCGAGTTGCCCAGGCAGCCAGCTCCCAAAAGAGGGCATGCATTACAATTCACTCTAATGCAGTAAAACAGACAAAACTCAATGGTTCTGCAGAGAGGTGTTTTCTTGGGAGTTAAACTATGAGGCCCAGCAGGAACATGATTGTCATAAACATCAGGGCACTGGTTACCCTGGGAAGGAGGTTGTTATCAGGAAGGACATCAGTGGCTTCTGGTCTGCTGATGGTGAATATGGGGGCCTATACTGTAGCGAATCTTTAAACTATATGCATACACTCACACATACATATGTATGCACATGCATTTTGAATGTGTCTTCTATGTTATAAGCCACAATTTTAAACTGGAAAAAAATGAGCAATTATTCAACAGAGAAATGAATAATTATTTTTAAAAGAGGGACAGAGTCTGCACTTTGCTCCTCAAACATCCAGGCAGATGAAAGCAGGCCTCCCCTGGCAGTGCCCAGGTTCCCCAGGCTTTTCCAGTAGCCAAGGAGACTAAAGTAGGTGGTTCTCAGTATTGTGCGTTGCATGAATGTGAACTCCTTGTTCTGGAAGGATACTTGGACGCCTTGTCCAGTAATCCTAGGTGATGATCAGGGTACCCAAAATGAGCCTCAATACCCCTACATTGGCAGGTGATGGAAGACCAGAATGGCCATAGAAACCTGTGCTACCCATTTGCCCAGGGAACAGTAATGAGGAACAGATGAGCCCTCTGCCAGCTGGGAGACTCTGCAAAGCCATTCTCAGGAAGCCTGAAGCAAAAGCCAGCCAGAGACAGGTGAGGATGGGTGATCCCTACAGCAGTAGAGGCCTTGTTCTCTGTCTTATTTTCAGGATATCACAGCAGTGACAGAAAAGGAAGCAGGCAGGTATGCATGTGCACGTGTGAGTGTGCCTCAATTCCAGTCTTCACTTCCATCTCTCACCCTGGGGTAGCCAGCTGCCATGTCCTGTACAGAGGCCCTTGTGATGGCCTCCTGCCACCAGCCACATGCATGAGCTTAGAAATAGGTTTTCCAGCTCCTCAGATGAAGTGGCCTCCCAGCTCACATCTTGACCATAACCTCTTGAGATTCCTCAGGCTACCCGAGTCTTGGCCAATTTCTCTCATGCATTTCTTCCTATCAATAAATATTTGATGTTTCCTATATGCAAGGTCCTGTGCCAGGTGCTGTAGCTATACAGACACCTGGTCTCTGCTCATTGGCACTCACATCCTAGGCATCAAAGGGAATCAACAAATGAAACAAATACATAAACAGGTAATTTCAGACAGTGGGAAGTTTTATAAAGTGAAGCACGGAGGTGTGTTAGATTGAGGGGAGCCTCTCTGAGGACTTGAGTGGAGTTCTGAAACACAAGAAGGGGTCTGACAAGAGCATCCCAGACAGAAGCGACAGTTATGGAAAGACTTAATGCAGGTGAGTAAGTTACCCATATGGAGCCAGGGGGACAGACCCTTGAGGGTCTGATATGTAGCAGAAGATCCATGAACCCAGAGGGAGAACAATGGTCAGTAAAAACATGAAGATATGTCCCACCTCACCAGCCATCAGGGTCACTCACACAAGACATGATGAAATGCTATTCAGCACCGATTAGACTGACAAAAAAAAGCCTGATCATTCCAAGTGTTACTTGCAGAAGATATGGAGAGACAAGGACTCTTACTACCATTACTGGGTGGGCATAAATTGTAAAATTATGTAAAAAAAATCTCATCTCTATCACTAACCCACTCCTAGGCACATGCTCAATGTAAACGTAAGCCTAAGTGCACCAGGAGATGTGCACAATAGTGTTTGTAGCTGTGTCACTCAAAATGGCCTTGAAATGGAAACAACACAACGCCTGTCAGTAGGAGAATGGACAAACAACCACGGCAGAGTGCAGCAGTGAAAGTAGGCTTATGTACAATAAGTAAAATTATGGTGATAATAAAATGGATGTAACTTAATTTTCAAATTAAGAACAAAGAAAGTTCTAGAAGATAACATGCAACAAAATATCTTTAAAAGAATAAAATTTAATAAGAAAGACAAACCAAGACTCCTGGCTTCTGCTTATAAAGTGAAAACTAGAAAGAGCATTATTCTTGCCTTTAAAGAATAACAATGGTCCTCCTCAGTTTGGCTCATTGGCCTGCAGACTAAAGGGTCCTGGGTTTGATTCTGGTCAAGGGCACATGCCTGGGTTGTGGGCTCTGTCCCCAGTAGGGGGCATGAAGGAGACAGTCAATCAAGATTATTTCTCATCATTGATGTTTCTCTCTGTCCCTGTCTGAAATCAATTTTTTTAAAAAAGAATAATAATAATAATGATAAGAGGAATAATAATAATAATAATAATAATAATAATAATAACAGCCTTAGCCAGTTTTTCTCAGTGGTTAGAGCATCAGCCTGTGTGCAGAAGGATCATGGGTTCGATTCCAGGTCAAGAGCACGTGCCTTAGTTGCAAGCTTAATTACTGCACACAGGCTTAATCTCTCACATATCAATGTTTCTCTTACCCAAAATATTTGGAAAAGCAATGGCTGAGATTTTTCCAAAATTAATGATTTTTACCAAACCACAGAGCCAAGAAGCTTGGAGAACACCAAGCAGGTTACATACAAAACAGAAACAGAAAACCCTGGCACATCATATTCAAACTGCTGGAAGATAAAGACATATAAAACATACTGAAGGCAACCAGAATAAAAAGACACATTAACTATAGAGGAACAAAGGTAAGAATTACCAAGATTTTCATAAAAATTATGCAATCCAGAAGACAATGGAGTGTTGTGCTTACAGTATTAAAAGAAAATTGTTAACCTAGAATTCTATACCTAGTAAATATATTACACATATGCATTACATAGTGATAAAGGGATCAATTCTTTAAGAAGACATACTATTCCTAAATGTGTGTTCACTTCATATGAAGTAAAAGTTCATAGGACTAAAGGGATAAAAGGTAAATCCACAATTGTACTTAGACTTGAACAATACTTTCTCAGTAATTGATAGAGTAATAAAAAAATCAGCAATGATATAGAAAATCCCAAACAACACTATAAATCAACTTGGCCTATTGATATTTATAGAACACTCCACCCAACACCACCAGAATATATACCTATCTCTCCATCCACCCATTGCACAAATACATACTGGGCATCTGTTATGGACTAGCACTGTAGTAAGCAAATATGTGTCACCCTCTCAAGGAGCTTATAGTCTAGTCAGATAGACAGACTTGTAGACAGATAGATGCAAAGGGAAAAGCAGGGCCAACTGAAGGGAGTGAAGTCCATATACCCAGCATCTAGCACAGCAAAAGCCCTCACTAAATATCTGAAGAATGGATTTGTTTTACTAGTTTTGAATAGAATTTTAATATGGGACATATCATGAACATGTGTTTCTGAATTATGAGTATAGTTCATTCACTAACACACATATTATTTATCTTTCCCACCAGAATGTGGGTTCCATGAGAACAGTGACTATCCTGTCTTGTTCACTGCTATAACCAACAACCTAGTGTTATAGCTAGCATATAGTAAGTTCATAGTAAACATTTATATGCTGAAAGAATATATTCATCTTCTAGTTCCAGGGGGTTAAAGATCCTGACTGTCATTTTCAGCCATGGCCATTGCCTTTGAACTCATTAACCACTCTTGGCCTGCAGATCTGCCTTTCAGAGCTTTGTTAAACTTGAAATGGAAATCATCTTTAGTTTTTCTTCCTTCATGCCCTGTCATAGGCATGTGTTGGCTTTGCCAGACCAGCATCCATTCTTTATCTTCTGGTAGCTGTATTCTGATCATTTTTGGGGGGGAATTATCACTCTACATTCCTATCTGTGAACTTCATGTGGGGCTGAGTCTACTATTCCCATCAAAGATTGGGTATATGACCCTTCCTGGCCAATCAAAGGACCATACTCATGGGTCACTTGTGGTATAGGGACAATAATAAAAATAAGTAGTAAACATATTTGTTATGTACTAGGTACTGGTTTAATGGGTGGAAGGATAGATAAATTAATAGATGATGGAGAGATGGAAGAATGGATAAGTGGATAAATGGATGAATCAATAGACTGATGATTGTGATTAATGACAGAAAAATGAGTGATCAATGGACAGTTAAATCAATGGATAGATAGTTGCATGAACATAAATATAAGTGTGTGAATAAATAATGAGTGGAGAGATGAATAGAGGAATGGATGGAGAGGTGGATGTGCACATGCAATATACACCAACCAAGATCACATTCTGAGACATAAAACAAACCTTAACAAATATAAAAGAACTAGAAGTTAAACAATCACTTCCATATTACCCAGAGGTCAAAGAGGAAGTCACAAGGGAAACCCAAGAACATTCTGAATTAAATGAAAATGTAAACACAACATCTTAAAATTTGTGAGATGTAGCCAAAGCAGTGCCAAGGAAGAAATTTACCATTAAATGCTCATATTAGAAATTAAGAAAAAGTCTCAAATCAAGCTCCCGCCCTAAGAAATTAGAGAAATAAAAGCAAATTAAACCCAAAGCAAGCAAAAGAAAGATAAGAGCAGAAATCAATGGAATAAAAACTGGAAAAACAAGTGAAGAAAATAAGTGAAGCTAAGCTGGAAATAATAAAACTAATAAACCTGTAGACAAGGGTCAGGAAACTTTTTCTGTGAAGATTTGAATAAAAAATAGTTTAGCCTTTACTGGCCACATGTAGTCCCTACCCCATATTCTTCTTTGTGTTTTATTTTCTTTGTATTCTTTTTTTTTAGTTTGTTTGCTTTGAGCTTTAAAATAGCTATGGGCTAGATTTGCCCTTCAAGCCATAGTATGCTGACCCCTGCTTTAGGCAGACAGATCAAGAAGAAAAGAGAAAAAAAATTATTTACAAACAAGGAAATACTAGTGACAACTCTATGTAAATATGAGTCTATAAATGTGAGTACTTAGCATGGGACAGTTTCTTAGCCCCATGTAAACGTGAGTAGTTAGACAGCATGGGGCAGTTTCTTAGCGGACACAAACTGTCTAAGTTCACTCAAGAGGAAATAGATAGCATGAATAGGCCTACATCTTAATCCTAGTAAATTTTTATCAAATGTGATAGAAGAAATAACACCAATTCTGCACAAACTCTTTTAGAATAAAGGGAGGAATCACTTCCCAAATCATTTTATGAGTCTAACATTTACTCTGATGCCCAAACTAGACAACGATATTGCAAGAAAGAAAACTACAGACCAATATCCCTCATGAACATTAACACTGAAATCCTCAACAAAATACTAGTAAATGAAAATCAACAATAAGGTTGGTTCAACATTTGAAAATTAATCAGTGTAATTCACCATGTTGACAAACTAAAGAAGAAAAATTATATGATCATACTTGTATGATAAAGATCTCTGCCAACTAGGAGCAGAAGAAAACATCCTGATAAAAGGCATCAACAAAAACCTATAGCTAACATCGGACCTAATGGTGGAAGAGTAAACATTTCCCCCAAGATCAAGAATCTTAGTCTACACAACTGTAGAGATCTAGCCAGTGCAACAAAGCAAGGAAAAGAAATAAGAGGCACACAGATTGGAATGGAAGAAATAAAACTATCTCTAATCACAGATGACATAATTACTAACTGAAACACTCCAAAGAATCCACAAAAAAAGCTTCTAGAACTAATAAGTGAGTTAAACAAGGTCACAGGATACAAGTTCAACATATGAAAGTCAACAGTTTTCTACACACAAGCAATGACCAATTGGGAGTAAAATTAAAAAGCAAAGAAATGAGAAATACAAAATCTAGTTTTGGAGTGCCTAGGCATGGGGTGACAGAGGTTGAGACGGGAGCAATGCAGAGAGGTAGATATAACATTGGTAATGTTCAATTTCTGAGTAAGACAATGTGGTCACAGTTGTTCATAGTTCAGGACAGACACAAAATAGACACACAAGTAAAATCAAAGAGTGAGAAAAAGACCCAGTCTCACTGGGAAGCCCTTCAGAGGAAATAATGGGCTTTGACATCATAACTCACTCCAGACTTGTACACTTCTTTTGCCAAGTTTGACACATTCTGCATGATTTAAAAGGGGTGATCAGCCTGGATGGCATGGCTCAGTGGTTGAGCATCAACCTATGAACCAAAAGGTCACAGTTCAATTTCGGTTCGATTCCTGGTGAGGGCACATGCTCGGGTTGGGGGCTCAATCCACAGTGTAGGGTGTACAGGAGGCAGCCAATCATTGATTATCTCTCACAGTGGATGTTTCCATTTCTCTCTTGCTCTTCCTTCCTCTCTGAAATTAACAAAAATATATTTTAAAAACAAAAAATGGGTGATCAGCAAGTCTTGTTGGCACAAATAGGAGAGAGTTTATTGCTATGTTCTCCTCATTCCAAGTGGCAAATAATCACAGCTTCTCTGGAAAGTTCCTGCAGCTGCATTAACCAGACGGGTAGCATAGAGGGGGTTGAGGTCAGCCAGGCCCAGGGCCTACCTCAGGCCTGAAGAGCAATGCGACAAGCAAACTGTTTCTAGGAAGGAAGTCCACATTGAAATACATTTTCTGGTTATCAGGATCTGTTTGAAAAATATGAGTATTCCTTCATAAGACTATTACAGTTTTGTCCTTGCATGGGACTTTAAGTAGCCACTATAATAAAAAAATTAGAGACAGCTCCAGTGCGATGTGTCCCAGGCGGCGAGGCAGTGGCAGCAAGCATCATGGACCAGGTCATGCAGTTCATTGAGCCAAATCGGCAGCTTCTGAAAGATTCCATCCGGCTGGTCAAGAGGTGCACCAAACCTGACAGAAAAGAATTCCAGATCGCCATGGCGACAGCAATAGGATTTGCTCTAATGGGTTTCATTGGCTTTTTTGTGAAATTGATCCACATCCCTATTAATAACATCATCGTCAGAGGCTGAAGGCCTGTGGACGAGGGCTTCATCTTGGGGATTAGTGGACAGTGCGGAGTCGAGAAGCTCATGGGTAAAAAAAAATTGCCTACATGTTTTGTGTTCTTTCATTATTTTTTCCAAGATGTTTTGTTTCTAAATTAAAATTATTTCAATATAAAAAAAAATATAGAGAGAGAGAACCAAGATGGTGGCATAGGTAAACACCTGTAGTTGCTGCCTCCCACAACCACATCAAAATTACAACTGAAATACATAACAACTATCATCCAAAACCGTGGGAAAGCTGGCTGAGTGGAAGTACTGCAACTAGTGAGGTAAAGAACAAAGTACATTGAGACAAGATGTGGAGGCATGGAATAGGCTGGTCTAGTGGGTGTGCTGCTTTTTTAATCAGGAGGGAGATACAAGCTCCCACTTGCTCTGAGCTCCAGTGCCAGGTGAGATTCTGATTGACTTTGAACCTCCTTGGAAATCCAAAAGCCAGTATACCCAGTGTACCCAGTGTATTCAGTGTGAGACCATACCAGACTACAACTCTTCACATCCATAAGTGACACACTCAAGGGGCAGACTCAGTGAGCACCAAAGCCCCACTGAAGCAAGTCCTGCTCCATAAGGGGGTCTCCTACACAGCAGCTCTTCTTTGTAGACACAGCTGGTCCCCACAGCCAATTGGCCTGGAGGTCTATTCCTTCCAGTGATACCAACAGCAATCAAGGCTCAACTACAAGACTGTACACACAGTCCACAAAGAGGTGCACCAAGAGTGTCCACCTCAGGTGATTGGGGAAGCTGAGCCACTGGGCCCTATAGGATACCTACTACACAAGGCCACTCTATCAACTCAAGGAGACTTAGCAGCTACCAAATACATAGAAACAAACACAGGGAAGCAGCCAAAGTGTGGAGACAAAGAAACATGTCACAAATGAAAGAAATGGAAGAAAGCAAACTACAGGATATAGAGTTCAAAACTACAGTTATAAGGTTAATCAAGAATCTTCTAGAAACCTCTGAGGAACTTAGTGAGACCTTAAAGGATCTTAGTGATAATGCCAAAAAAAAATGGAAAAGGACCAGTCAGAAATTAAGCATACACTGACTGAAATAAAGAATAATATACAGAGATCCAACAGTAGACTAGAGGATCCCAAGAATCAAGTCAAAGATTTGAAATATGAGGAAACAAAAAACACCCAAAAAGAAGAGCAAAAAGAAAAAAGAATCTAAAAATATGAAGATAGTTTAAGAGGCCTCTGGGACAACTTTAAGTGTACCAGCATCCGAATTATGGGGGTGCCAGAAGAAGATAGAGAGCAAGATATTGAAAACCTATTTAACGAAATAATGACAGAAAACTTCCCCTACATGATGAAAGAAATAGACTTACAAGTCCAGAAAGTGCAAAGAATCCAAAAGAAGAAGAATCCAAAGAGGACCACACCAAGACACATCATAATTAAAATGCCAAGGGCAAAAGACAAAGAGAGAACCTTAAAAGTAGCAAGAGAAAAACAGTTAGTTACCTACAAGGAAGTACTCATGCGACTGTCAGCTGATTTCTCAACAGAAACTATGCAGGTCAGAAGGGAGTGGCAAGAAATACTCAAAGTGATGAATAGCAAGGACCTAGACCTGAGATTACTCTACCCAGCAAAACTATCATTTAGAATTGAAGGTCAGATAAAGAGCTTCACAGACAAGAAAAAGCTTAAGGAGTTCATCACAACCAAGCCAGTATTATATAAAATGATGAAGGGTATCTTATCTAATAAAAGAGTAATATGCAAATTAGGCCTTACTCCATGACAAAGATACCCACCTCCATGGTCACAAGATGGCAGTGCCCATAGCCACATCCTATCTAATAAAAGAGTAATAAGCAAATTAAGCATCACTCCATGACAAATATGGCCACCCCCATGGCCACAAGATGGCTGCCTCTATAGCCACAAGATGGCCACCCACATGAACAAAAGATGGAGGCACCCATAGCTACATCCTGTCTAATACAAGAGTAATATGCAAATTAGGCATCACTCTGTGACAAAGATGCCTGCCCCCAGAGCCACAAGATGGCAGCGCCCAATCCGGCTCAGCCCCACCACTGGTCAGGCCTATTAGCCAGGCAGGTGGCGGGGGAGGTGGGGGGCCTGAGGGGTGGAACAGGTGATCATAGGGGGTTGGGGGTCCCATTTCCAGGCCAGAGGCCTTCACCAGATGCCTCAGGCATGGGCAAGGGCGGAGCCAGTGATTGGAGGGGCAGGGATGGAGCCTGGGATCACAGGGGCCTGGGCACTGGTGAACCTGGCAAAGCAGAGGTTTGGGGGTCCCCTGCCTAGGCCTGCAGCCTTGGTCAGAGGCTGCCAGTGGGGCAAGGGCAGAGTCGGAGATGGAAGGGGGCAGAATCAGAACCAGTGATCGCAGAGGCCTGGGCTCTGTAAAGCCCATGACCGGAGAGGTTTGGGGGTCTTCTGCCCAGGCCTGCATCCTTGGCCAGAGGTTACAGGCCTGGGCATGGGTGGAGCTGGGATTGGAGGGGCAGGGGGGGAGCCAGTGATCAGAGTGAACTACACAGAAAACAGCTTTTCTGACTGCTCAATGGCTAAGCTCCCTGTATGCCACTGGTAATATTTTTAGTAACTTGGGTAATAAGAATCCCTAAAGGTGATCTAAGGTTTTTCCACCACACTCCTGGAGGAAAAAAACGAAGGTCCACTGCTGGACAGCTAAGAAATGACATATCCTGCCCTAGCCAGTTTGGCTCAGTGCATAATGCCTCAGCCTGTGACTGCAGGGTCTGGGATCAATTCTGACCAAGGGCATTTACCTAGGTTGCAGGCTCCACCCTGGCCGGGGGCCAGGTCAGGGCATATGCAGGAGGCAACTAATCAAAGTGTTCCTCTTTGATGTTTCTCTCTGTTTTTCCCTTCTCTTCCACATTCTCTAAAAATCAATGGAAACATATCCTCAGGTGAGGAGAAGAAAGAAAGAAAGAAAGAAAGAAAGAAAGAAAGAAAGAAAGAAAGAAAGAAAGAAAGAAAGAAAGAAAGAAAGAAAGTGAGGTCATATCCTATGGAAGACACATCTTGAAAATACCTAAAGAAAGTTGTCATTTCTTCATTGTGAAGGGACTAGAGTCCATGTTGATTAAAACACCTTGGTGGCTCCAGTGACTGGCAGCAGCGGGTTGATGGGGTTGGTGGCTTTCCCTGATTAGCCTGGTCGCTTCCAACAAAGGGAGGCCAGACTGCACCTTAGGACTGCTCCCCAAAGGGGATCAGGGAGCAGTCCTAAGCGTCAGTAGGACACCCCCTGAGGGCTCCCAATATGTGAGAGAGGGCAGGCTTGGCTGAGGACTCCCCCCCCCCATGCACGAATTTCATGCACCAGACCCCTAGTTCTTTAATAAGAGGAAGAAGAAAAAGGTAAAGATAAAAATTATGAACAACAAAGTGACAACAAATACATATCTATCAACAAGTGAATTTAAAAATCAAGTGAAGAGAAAGACCTGATGAACAGAATAAACTGGTGAATGTAATAGAATCAGGAGCATGGAAATGGAGTGGACTGGTAATTCTTGGGGGAAAGAGCATCTGGGGGTGCAGGAAGAGATTGGACAAAGATCTTATATGCATGTATGCAGTACCTATGGATGCGGACTGTGGGAAAGTGAGGGGCTGTGTTGGGGTGGGAACCAGATGGAGGGGAGCTATGGGTGGAAAAAAGAGAGACATCTAATCTAATAAAAGAGTAATATTGAAATTGACCATTTCTCTGGGATGCCTAAGCCATGCCCACCAGCCAATCAGAGAGGCTGTATGCAAATTAACCCAGCCAAGATGGAGGCCGGCAGTCACAGAGCTATAGTAAACAGCAGGCTTCCACTGCACCAAGAGTAAACTGTCTGCCTAGGCCGGCTGGGCCTCTCTCTGTTCATGGCAACAGAGTTGCAATTATAGAAGCCATGGAGCTGAACCAAACAGGAGGCTGGCTTCCTTTGCACCAGTGATGTAGAAAAATGCCTGTCTAGGCCAGCTGGGCCTCTACTAAGGCAACATTCTTTCAATTATAGAAGCCATGGAGCTGAAGCCAACAGGAGGCTTCGTTACCTGCCTAAGCCTTGGCTTAAAGCAACAGTGTATGAATTATAGAAGATAAATAAACCCCAGAAACCTGCTTCCAGCCAGCCTTGCTGGGACGTTGGGTCAATGGGAGCTGTGAGCAGCCTGAAAGCCTGAAAACGGCCCTCAGCCCCGCACCCAGGCTGCCCAGGTACCCCAGTAGGCACTCAAACCCTGAAGGGACTGTGGGCAGCCTGAAAACAGCCCTCAGCCCCTCACCCAGGTTGGCCAGGCACGCCAGCAGGTGGACATCCCCCGAGGGGTCCCAGACTGCGAGAGGGCACAGGCCGGGCTGAGGGACCTCCTGAGTGCACAAATTTTTGTGCACCAAGCCCCTAGTCTGTACTAATCTGAACAATAAAGAGTTTTTAAAAAGAGGAATTCCAAATATTATTTACTTAGGAAAGATCTATCTTAAGGGGAATGGAACATTTTTCTACTGGTGTTAAATTATATCTGAATTTATGAAAATAAAGACTCATTCACCTAAAAATAGAAATAAAAAAATTAAAAATAAATAAAAATGGAACTCCCATTTGACCCTGTGATCCCACTTCTGGGAATATATCCCAAGAAACCAGAAATACCAATCAAAAAGGATATATGCACCCCTATGTTCATAGTGGCACAATGTACCATAGCTAAGATTTGGAAACAGCCTAAGTGCCCATCAGCAGATGAATGGATTAGAAAACTGTGGTACATCTACATAATGGAATACTATGCTGCTGTAAAAAAGAAGGAATTCTTACCATTTGCAGCAACATGGATGGAACTGGAGAGCATTATGCTAAGTGAAATAAGCCAGTCAATGAAAGAAAAATACCTACGTGATCTCACTTATTTATGAATAATAAACACCATTATAAACTGATGAACATAAATAGAGGCACAACAGCATTGAACAGACTGTCAAACTACTGCTGGAAGGCTGGGGAGAGTTGCGGGGGGAGTTAAGAGATCAACTGAAGGACTTATATGCATGCATATAAGCATAATCAATGGACACAGACACTGGAGGAGGGGGGGAAAGTCAAGGGGGAAAATGGAGACTTATCTAACACTCTTTGTAACACTTTAAGCAATAAATCAAAATTATAAATAAAAAATAAATAGATAAATAAATAAATAAATAAATAAATAAATAAATAAAAATTAGGCCTGGCCAGTTTGCTAAGTGGTTAGAACACCAGCCTGTGATTTAAAGGTCAGGGGTTTGATTCTGATCAAGGTATGTGTGGAAGGCAACAAATTGCGCGCTCTCTCTCTCTCTCTCTCTCTCCTGCCCTCTCTTCCAATCTCTTAAAAAAAAAAAATCAGTGGAAAAAAATGACCTCGGATGAGTATTAAAAAAAAAATCAGATTTAAAAAAAAACAGCACTTTCTTAAATGTCAATCATTACATCAAGGGATCAATTGCCCTCACTTCCCAGCCCCTCCCTCCTTCCTTCTGTAGAGAAGGAAACTCACTTTCATGGGGACTAACCTTGCACCATGGCCCTGGCCATGGGCTTTCAGACATGTAGTCTAACCTACATGTCTAAAATGTCATTTGGTTCCAAATCTTAGCTGTTGTAAATTGTGCTGTTATGAACTTAGGGGTGCATAAATTCTTTCTGATTGGTGTTTGTAGGTTATTAGGATATATTTCTAGAAGTGGGATTACTGGGTCAAATGGCATTTCCATCATTAATTTTTTGAGGAAACTCCATACAGTTTTCCATAATGGCTGCACCAGTCTGCATTCCCACCAGCAGTGAACTAGGGTTCCCTTTTCACCACCAGCACTTGTCATTTGTTGATTTGGTGTTGGTAGCCATTCTGACAGGTGTGAAGTGACACATCATTGTCGTTTTAATTTGCATCTCTCTGATGATCAGTGACTTTGAGCATTTTTTCATATGTCTCTTGGCCATCATAGGTGCACTTTGGAGAAGTGTCTACTTAGGTCCTTTGTACATTTTTAATTGGATCGTTTGTCTTCCTTTTGTTAAGTTGTATGAGTTCCTTA
>PVJC01027650.1:0-23132 GCA_004026665.1 Murina feae
GGGCTGAGGGACTCCCTCCACCCCGAGTGCACAAATTTTTGTGCACCGGGCCCCTAGTATATATATAAGTTACTAATAAGCATATGCAAATTAAAAATACAAAGAGATATCACTATGTAACTATTAGAATTATTAAAAGCATATTATGCTTTTATTACTATAGATAGTGCTCCTTTGTTTGAATACCTCAATTTGTTTCTCCATTCTGCTGTGAATGGATATTTGGTTTGGTTTTAGTTTGGGGCTGTAATAAATAAAGCTACTCTGAGCATTTGTATACAGGCTTTTGTTGATACGTATACTTTCACTTCTCACCTAGAGGTGGGATGAGAGAGTCATATGGTAAATGTATGCTTAACTATAAAAGAAACTGTTAAATTGTTATTCAAAGTGGCTGTACAATTTTGCCTTCCAATCAGTGATCTACGAGAGTGATAGTTGTCCTGTATCCTTGTTAACACTCAGCATTGTCAGGATATATTATTATTAGTGCTATTATTTTAACAAGTCTAATAGTTACATAGTGATGTATCTCTTTGTATTTTTAATTTGCATCACAATAAGTGAGTATTGCTCTAAAACCAGTCATAATCTTTTTGCTGGTGGAGGGTCTTGCCTTTCATTTGTGAAAAACACATCTGTGAAGAGCAATAGAGCAAATTGCAATAAAATAAGATAATTCTACCCAGAAATTCATTTCTTTATTCTATGATGTTTGCAGATGTGAACAAGCTAAGACCCACAAACACATTAGCCTGCATGAATGAAAGTGACTAACAATGTGGGCACAGCAACAACTGCCACCAAAATTATTTAGGTCAATGTTCTGTGAATACTATCCTCAAAATTATCAATGTATCCATTTTCTTTAAAAGGTAAAGGATTCAGGACTATTATCAACAGATTTTGTTCAATTTGCTCTTCCTATTTTTCTGTAGCTCTTTTAGCATAAGGCTCCCTTGCGTTCCTCCCTCCACTGAAGTGGTATTAACCTTGAAAAACTGGTGTCAAAAGCCAATGAGTTATGACGTGAACCGAGTATCTACTGTCAACTCAGTTCCTTGTATTTGAAGCTTCAGTTTAGCACTGAATGGTGGGAGCATTTCTCTTGAACTATCAATCAAAACTGTACAAAACTGAGTAGGTCATGGGGCTGTGAGATTCTCACTTCCTCTAAGATAAAATTAGTTGATTAATTACTTGGTATGAAGAATAAAGGTCATTCTGCTTTTATTGTGTTTACTCTGGTAATAAACAAAAGGTTTTCTTACTTAATGTTTATTCATTCTCTGGCAGCTTTCCTGGTACCAAAAAATTATTGCATTTAAAGTGCCAAAGATTTCCGGGCAATAAAAGTCACCTCCTTCTAGTGAAGGTCTTATGTAACTTGGTTGTTAGAGTAATTACACATCACAAGAGACAACTCCCGATGTCAGAGCTGGACATGGCTCCAGAGAGCACCTGATCAGGCTGCCTGGTCTCAGCTGAGTCAACAGCAGCCCAGGTGCCTGGCAACATATCCAAATTGACGTCAAATAGTCATTTATTCGATTCTTCTCTTTAGTCAATTTGTAACTTCTTACTTTAGCATTTGATATAATAATTTGTTAATTTCATACCACAGAGGAGCATAGGGAGTAACTTATTTTAAGATGTGATATATATTTGTACTTTGTCCCTAGGAATAGAGGCATATGATGACATAGATTGAAAAATAATCACATTTCCCCCATTCTGTTTCTCAAGAATCCAGAATCCAATATTATTATTAAAATAGTGTTCCCACTTTCTCTAATCTTACCAAAATACATTCAGGATTTTAGTATCTTTAGGTTCCTGAACTTAATCAAGGTCACTTCCCACCTACATCACACATCCCCCATTTCCTTGTTCAAGAACCCATTAAACACTAAGTACAAGCCCAGGTCACTTCCTCCTAAAATGTGATAGAAATCCTGTAGCTGCTTCTGTTTAGTGAATAAATTGTAGTTGTGGCAAGAGTAGACATGAGGAAATGAGTTAGGTATGTACTGCCTGAGTGTGCTGTGACAGGCGAGGCTGGTGGCAAGGACATGGACACATGTGGATGGGGTTTTGAATGTGAAGGTGACAGACTGATGGGTGGTAAGGAAAAGAGAGGAATTATGGATGGATTCTAGGTTTGTGTCCTGGATGGCTGACCAGAGAATGGCATCATTTAATGAAATGGAGAATATCAGGGAGGGTAAAATCATTGAATTTGGAGGATGTCAATATAAAGAATTCCATTTTGGAATAATAAGCCTAAGGTACAAATTGAATAAAAATAAGGCAAATAGGTAGAAAAGGTCAATGTTAAAAAAATGTGAATGTAATCAGTACCTAAGTCCTATTTAAACACGTGGTATTAGAGGAAATCACCTAGGGAGAAACTATAGATAGAATTATGACATTCTAACATTTAGAGTTTTGGTGGAAAAGGATTGACCATCAGTGAGACTGACAAGGAGCAGCAGGCAAGGCAGGAGCAAAATTGGGGGCATTTTCTGCCACAAAATCAATAGGAAAATACATATCAAAACCACAATGAAATACCACTTCACACCCAGTAAGATGTCTATAATAAGGTGACCAGACGTCCCTCTTTTGGTGGGAGAGTCCCAGTTTTTAACAATTTGTCCCGCATCCCTTGGCATTTTAAGAAAGTCCCAATTTTTGGAAAGAATGCACTACAAACTAGGGAAATGTGGGAGAACGGGAAGGGAATGTATGGTTTTCAGCGGCCAAGCGGTCAATGGTGTCCCGCTTTACCAATGTTAAAATCTGGTCACTTTAGTTTATAATGAAAATGAGCAAAAATCCGTGTTAATGAGTGCGGGAAAATGGGAGCCCTCATAAACTGCTTGTGAGAATGTAAAATGGTGCAGCCACGTTGGAAAAGAGTCTTGCAAATTTTCAAAATGCTAAACATGGAGTTACCATGTGACTAAGCAATGTCACTCTTATGTTCCCAAGATAAATGAAAACACATGAAACTGTACATGAATGTTCATAATAGCATTGCTTATTATAACCCCAAACTGGAAATAACCCAAACGTCCATCAATTGTTGAATGAGTTAATAAATATATTATAGCTATACAATGGAACATTATTCATCAATAAAAAGAAATGAAATATTGATACATCCCGTAAGGTAAGTGAACCTTGAATACACCATGCTAAGTGAAAGAAGTCAGTCACAAAAGACGGCATATTGTAATGATTTCATGTAAATGAAATAAGCCAGAGTAAGCATATCTATAGAGAAAGAAGATAGATTAGTAAATAATTGCCTAACTGGTGGCAGGTGGAGGTGGGGACGGGGAAGGGAGGAGAAGAATGGGGAGTGATTAGGTATGGGGTTTCTTTTGGGGCTATGAACTATTCTAAAATTGTGGTGATCTGTGTAAACTGTTCTGTAGAACTATTAAAAACTATTGAACTGTGCATTTAAAATGGGTGAATTTTATGGTATATGGGTTAAAAAAGAAAAGACTGATTCATGAAGGCAGAATATTCAACTGTGCTAAACATTGCCAAGAATGATAAACTGGCCATTGTTTTCAGCACAAAGAAGATTGGTCATGACTTTGACAAAGGAGTGGAGTGTGAGAACTCAATGGATTGAAGAGCAAATATTGAATAACTGGAAACAGTGATCCTGGGTAACACTCTAAAGTGTTTTTCTATTGAAGAGTTCAGAGAAATCAAGTCACAGGCAGAAGTCAGAGTAGTTGTCTTTAAGATGTAAGATATTAAATCATGTTCCATGCAGATGTTTTCAATAAAGAAAAATCTAAACTAATAAAAGCGGAATAGTAAAATTAACCGTTTCTTCGGGACGCCCAACAGCCAATCAGAGGGGCTGTATGCAAATTAGCCCAGCCAACATGGTGGCCGCCACTCACGGACCTGAGTAAACATTTAGACAGCGTCCGTTGCAGCAGGAGTGAGAGTGAAACTGTTTTCGGCCCTTGGCGGGCAGGCTCTGAAACATGTTTCAATAATGTAACAATCATAGAATCCTCGGGAGCTGAAGAGAACAGCAGACCTAGCCTGAGTCTAAAAGTATAACATTGTTGCAGTATAGACTCCGCAAGGTGAGGCAGAGTGGAGGCTTCGTTACATGTCTAGGCCGGCTTAAAGGAACAGTATCAATTCTAGGAGATAAACCCCAGAAACATGCATCCAGCCAGCCTTGCTGGGACGTTGGGTCAATGGGAGCTGTGGGCAGCCTTAAAGCCCCTCACCCAGCCTAGTCAGGCACACCAGCAGGTGGACATCCCCTGAGGGGTCCCAGACTGAGAGAGGGCACAGGCTGGGCTGAGGGACCTCCCAAGTGCACAGAGCGGCTGCAGGGCGGGACAGTGCAGGACCCAGGACCAGTGAATGGGAAACAGGCGGCAGGGTTGGAGGGCACCGGGAAGCGGGAAAGAGGCGGCAGAGTCGGCGGCCTGCTTGGTGGGCTTCCCAGGCCCATTGTGGGGCATCGGGGAGCAGGTAAGAGGTGGCAGGGGGTCGGCGGCCTGCTTGGCAGCTGTCCAGGCCCTTGGAGGGGCATCAGGGAGTGGAAAAGAGGCAACAGGGGGTCAGTGGCCTGCTTGGCGGCTTCCCAGGCCCTTTGCGGGGCATCAGGGAGCAGGAAAGCAAGGCTGCAGGGGCCGGGGTCCTGCTTGGCAGCTCCCAGACCCTTTGGCGGCACCGGGAAGTGAGAAAGGAAGGCAGCAGGGGACAGGTGAGTGGGAAAGCGTTGGCGGCCTGCTTGGCGGCTTCCCAGGTCCCTTCCAGGGATCAGGGAGCAGGAAAAGGCTGGCCTGACTATGAGGCGGGGTTTTCCCTGCTTTCTGGTGGCTGGAGGAAGATGGGCAGTAGGCAAGCTTGGGAGGCAGGCAGCACCCAGCCCTGGTCACAGCTCAAAAAAGAGAACAACATGCAGGGGAGGGCAAGAGTCTGAGAGATCAACATAGAGGGGGTACCTGCTCCAAGCCTTGACGGTGTGCCTGGGGGCAGGTCCCCAGCAGGTAGACACACACAGGAGGACTGCTCCGAGCCTCAGATGCGGCTGGGGGCAGATCCCCAGTGGCCACACATACACACACACATATATACACACACACAAAAGGTGCCTGGCAGACTGGGGCCATCATAGGATATCCACTGAGGGGTCCCAGACTGTGAGAGGGCACAGGTTGGGCTGAGGGACTCCCTCCACCCCCTGAGTGCACAAATTTTTGTGCACCAGGCCCCTAGTAAATTCAGAATCAAGGAGGGCATAGTAATTTCAGAGACACTAAAATGACTCAACTGGCATTGAATACTGAATGCAGTGGAAAAGGTAGGGGCTGGCCTTTAATAGGATCAAATGCTTGAATAAGAGGGAAGCAGAAGAAGATGGATTTGGATTCAAATTGGTTGATGGATTTGCTGGTGAAAAGATGAGAAATTTTCTCACTGATATCTTTTAATCATGTTTAACTATACTTTCCCAATATAAATATTAGGCTAGGGGATTAACTGAAAAGGTGGAGAAGGGAAAAGTGCTTCTGAGTGAGGGTATAAAATATTCATTGTAGAGAATGAGAAAGATCAATAAACGTGCTGTGCCTCACAGAATTTTAAGATCAGGAATTTAAATTACAGATATCAGCACAGAGGTAAAAATTTCTTCATTATGTTTAACTGCTATGGTGTATGTAAATAGTAAGTAAATAATTGGTTTTACACATATTTGGGGTCTTTTTTTCACATGCTTTCACAATGGAGGAAGCAAAGAGCAAGTAAACATCTGCTATTTTGTGATGATGGCTTTGGACCATGGCAGGTGATGAGGAACAGGAAAACATGAGATGCATTTTAAGTAGTGAAAGAGTTAGAGAGTTGGCAGACATCTCACTGAAAAAGAAAAGAATTTTTGGCATGAATTTGTTTGAGAAAATGAAGTGCAAAGATACTAGGTCATATATTACCAGAATAGTAGTCTTTAACGAAGATACCTGAGGTCCTGGGGTGTTAGAGATGGTCAGTCTAGGGAATTACCATGAAGGTAAGTGATGGGTAGAGCAGCAAAGCTGGCCATTTGTGAAAGTCAAGAATGGAAAGGCCAAGGTGATGGATAAATCATCCACATAGAAACTGAAGTCACAAAAATTGATGTAAGAATAGTGGAGGAAGAGAGTGAGTCAGTTTATTACCTAAAACCTTCAGGTAATAAAATTAGAGTGACCTGAAGGTGGTGAGATGGTGGCAATAAGGGAATAGAGCAGGAGATCTAACCTGATGACATGTGTGACAAAGCACCTGCTCTTTTGGAAGTGAAGGAGGAGAAATTGTCTAGAAATGGCAAAAGAAACTCCTATTTCCTCTCTAGGGCCTCAGGGTTTCCCAGAAATTTACTAATGGTAGATCTTCATTTCCAGATAAAGGGTTTGGAAAGGTACAGAATGAATCATTAAATACTTGGAATTATGGTTTCAGTGATGGCCAATGATTCTGGAGCCAAACTTTGGAACTCAATGATGCCATTCATTCTTAGTTGACAGTAGGGTGACAATCGTCAGGATTGTGTTATGAGTTCGGAAGCTGCTGTGTTCCTCTTTATTTGTTCAGTAGATAGTGAAACACCAAACAAAATGAGAGACAGCTCCATATACCTGGAAAGTGTTGAGAGCAAAGTATACATAAAATCCTCCCAGATTATTTTTGTGTCATAAATCTCTTAATTAGATTCAGCAGTCTAACTAAGTCCCAGCATGAATACTAAGGAGAATCTTCATGAAAATGCATGATGCTCCAAACTTACGTTTCAAGCTAGGATCTCCCCCACTGTAGGATGGAAACCTCTTATTTTAAAAAATATATAATCTGAGATATCCACATAAAAATAAAGCATAACCTGAGGATTAGTCTCCTCCTCTTCTTCTCTTCCTCTTCTACCTCATCCTCCTCTTCTAACACCCTAAAAATTCCTAAGCAATTTGAAAAATCAAGATAAGTTTTTTTTCTAATCTACTTGATAACATTTCTCTCTTTGGCACTTCCAAAATCATATATCTAAGCTGAAGAAAAATATTTATCTAGAAGTATTAAAGTTGTCTTATTAAAATTACTGATAAACAGAAGTCTTCAGTAGAAAAATTTTAGTACCTTTTTCATGGCCTATGACTATTTCTAACTAACTTGATTCAAAAAATGTGATACTGTGCAGAAAACAAGAGTGGGAGTTAAGAAAATGTGTTTAAATGAAATACAAGAGATATTTTATTTATTTTTATTTTTTAAAAATATATTTTATTGATTTTTCACAGAGAGGAAGAGAGAGGGATAGAGAGTTAGAAACATTGACAAGAGAGAAACATCGATCAGCTGCCTCCTGCACACTCCCCATTGGGGATGCACTCACAACCAAGGTACATGCCCTTGACTGGAATCGAACCTGGGACCCTTGAGTCCGTAGGCCGACACTCGATCCACTGAGCCAAACCGGTTAGGGCAGATTTTTTATTTTTTAAATATATTTTTATTGATTTCAGAGAGAAAAGGAGGAGAGAGAGATAGAAACATCAATGATGAGAGTATCATTGATTGCTCCCCACACTGGGGATGGAGCCCACAACCGGGAATCAAACCGTGACATCCTGGTCCATAGATCAATGCTCAATCACTGAGTAACACTGGTTGGGCACAAGAGGTATTTTAGACTAATAACCTAAAACTATGTAGCATCAGGGGCAGAAAGCAGAAGAGTTACAATGAAAATATAGCTTTGAATCTAGGTAAGCATTTCTGTTAGGCAATTAGGATCTACCAAGAAGTCAGTGCCCACATTCAGTGTCTTGGTCCTAATTACAGCTGTCTCATGGGTTGGCTGCTCAATATTGACAGGGCAGTTACTTACAGTAGAAAAAAATATCAGAATTGATTTTTGCGGAGGGGAAACAGAACAAAATTTCATAATTTTATTACTCATCTGAAAGCAAATGAAAAAGTTGCTCTGTTAATTGAAAGTATTTTTTAGAAAGTTTCCAAATTGTTGCACAGAGAATTATTCTCCTTTAAGGCATTAGACAATATTCTGCGCCTAATGTAAAACAAGTTTGAATAAAATGAATTATTTTTCTTTTGTTTTATGCGTAACTGCACCTGTTTGCCTTTGCCTACTCCATTTTTACCTGCTTTATAAGACTGTTTTATGACTTGTTTGATAAAGAACTTGAGATAAAATTATAAAAACATGATGATTGTACTGGATTTTATATTTCTGTTTTATCTTTCAAAATTGTCAGTATAACTCCCACATAGGGAAATGCATAATAAATACTGTTGACTGCTAAAAACAATTGGAGTTTTGCTAGTTATGAACCTTGTTCAAGATAATTGCTATTAAATCCATTCGGTTCAACACATATTTATCAGAACATCCTCCATATCAGGTATATAAGTTCTCGACTGTCATACCTTTCAGCAGATTGCACTCTCTGGCTCTGGTTTACATAAAAGCCAGAAATAAGATCAATGTTGCTTTAGCTTCTCACTCTGTCTTAGCTGACACTTATTTTCTAGAGTTTTCCAATAGAGATCAAGATACACAAGGTTCTTATATATTCAAGGTGCAAACATTCTATTTGGGGAAGGTAACTAATAAGTAAAGAAATATATTGTTTCTGATTGTGATGTGCACCAGGAAATAAACAAATAAAGTGATGGGGATAACTGCTGCAGATCACAGACTGGCATGGACTGAGGCATGAAATGTCATAGGAAAGAGTGGGGCAAGGAATTAGCAAATGCCAAGGTTAGAGCCAGGAATGAGCTGGGCATATGTAAGAGACAACAAGGGGCTAATTGCCAGACAGTGTGACCAAGAGACACGATAGAAAAGGAAGGCAATGAGTTAGGTATGGACCTAATCAGAGAATCTTGAGGACAATTATGAAGGAATTTGGGTTTTGTTCCATTTATGATGGGAAACGATTGTTTGCGTTTTGAGCAGGGGAATGGCATAATCTGATTTGTATCTCAAATAGGTCATTCTAATGTCTGCATGGAAAATAGTTTGCAGGGAGTGTGAAATCATGGAGACTAAGTGGTAACCCACTGCGGTATCCTGGGCAAGACAGGATGGCATGGGTTACCCTAGTGAGGAACGGTGGATGAGGAGAAGGAGACCCAAGATAAACACGTGGAAATTAGCACCGATAGGATTTTATTAATTAAAAATGGGTTAAGAGATAGAATGAGAGGACCAAGTGTGACTTCAAGAGTTTAGCCTGAAAAAATAAATTTAAAAAGAATATTTTTTAAAAAAGAAAATATTTATCTCAAAAGTAGATATTTACTGTTGAAAGAAATTTGGTCAGCATCAGCTGGCAGTTGAGATTTTTGGGAAATCTATCATAGTCAGTACACGTTTTTGAACACTTAATTATCAGTGTTTTCAATCAGGCACTCAGAGACAAGTGAGACATAGCTTGCCTCAATTCATAAGTAATGTATAAGTTAGTCCTAGATTGTCATATTTTTCAGAAGATTGAGATCTTTGGCTCTGGTTTGCATAAAAGCCAGAAATAAAACCAATGTTGCTTCAACTTTCTCACATAACTTCCCTAAGTCTTAGCTGACCCTTGTCCTCTAGATTTCTCTTCCAATAGCAAGGTCAAGGAGAGTAATTTAGCTTTAAATAGAAATCCAACCGAAACATACTTATGAACTGTTCTTTTTGTAGTTTATTGTTGTAAATCACTGGTTTGTAAACTCTGGTAGGAAGGAAGAACAAATAATGAAAATAGAGAGTTCTGCTCTCTGTTCTGTGTTCTGTTCTATCTCTGTCTATGACTATTGTCCAACAGCAGTAGGGGGATCTTGTGTCTGATGATCTAGAGAACCCAAGTGGAGAAGCAGGTAACAGAGATACAGAGAACACAGCAATCTGAAACAATGCACATCCCAGTAGCAGAACAGAACTGTGTCCCAGAAAAATTCCAAAAAAAAATGTCTCCCAGTCTTCCTTTATTTAAAGAACGGGGGCAGACACCCCAAAATTCCACCCTGAGGATGATCCTTTTGGTGAAATCCAACCTAGAGGCATGTTCTGTTAAGCTCTCAAAATGTTTTCCTACACAATTTTTGAATTGTTTGCAAACATTTGATAATCAAAAGATTTCCCATCTTTCTTTTTCAATTCAAAAATTCTGACAACCCTGAAAATAAGATGTATATTCCTGTAAGACAAGTGGTTGGATCTGGTTGAATGCCATGTCTTTAAGTTCAGTAGCTTGCCACATTCCCAGGCACTCACTGCTGTCTCCCTGTTGTTTTAACCGAGGGTCAATTTTAACTTGTCCAAATCGAGGCTGATTCCACTCATCTGTTTTTCCTTGGCTGCCACTCTTCTCCCGCTCCCCTTTCCCAAGAATCCCTCCTTCACACATTAGTATCAATCAGAATGGTCTTTCCAAGTGCAAATCAGGTCAGAGGACTCCTCTGTTTAAATGTCCCATGTGACATCCCACTGTCCTGAGAATACAATTCAAGCCAGTCAGATTCCACGTGTTTTATAGAGCCAGGAATATTCTAGCAATATCTAAGGTTTGTGGACTGCAGTATTCATTTTTGAACATGACCTATAATAGCTTTGCATTATTTACTACTAATATTAAAAGATAAAAAAATCTCATAAAATGATTATATAATGCTACTTTTTGTTTGGTATATTTTAAACAAATCTGCTTTTATTAGCAACTAGAGGCCCAGTGTATGAAATCGTGCACTGGGGGAGGGGATGACCCTCAGCCCAGCCTGCATCCTCTCCAATATGGGACTCCTAGAGGGAAATCTGACTGCCAATTTAGGCCCAATCCCTGTGGAAACCAGCAGTCAGACATCCCTCTCATAATCCGGGACTGCTGGCTCTTAACCACTTGCCTGCCTACCTGCCTGATTGCCCCTAACTGCTTCTGCTTTCCAGCCTAATTAATACCTAACTGCTCCCCTGCCAGCCTGATCGCCCCCAACTGTCCTCCCCTGCTGGCCTGATGACCCCCAACTGCCTCCCCTGCTAGTTTGGTTATCCCCAACTGCCATCTCCTGCCAGTCTGATCACCTTTAACTACCGTCCCCTGCCAACCTGATCTCACCTCCAACTGTCCTCCTCAGCCAGCCAATTTGATTTTGATTGTTTATTTTCTATGTCAGTTAGCGTCAAAAGCTCTGCCTCCTAGGCAGCCATTGGCTCCTCACAGTTGACCCAGATTTGGTTCTGATTGGTTGGTTTCTATGCCAGTCAGTGTCTCTGGGCCTGATTTGCAGCCCCTCAGCAGTCAGTGCTGGGTCACCATGCCTGCAATCATAGCAGTCAGCTGGGTCACCATGGCAACCAGGGCTGACTGCAGGACTGACTTCCAGTTGGTCGAGCCTCCTGGTCATTGCGAATGTGACGGACCAAGGGTTTTTATATATTAGAATGTAAGGGGGGTTTTGCTTTATTTTATAGTTGTATAATCTAGAATATATCATAGGGTCATTGGAAAAATTTCTCAAGTCATCCCAAGAAGTATTTATTTTTAATAAAAAGAAGTTCTGCATGTGGGAGAGAATGAATTCTTGGAATGGAAAGTATCTAAATATCAAAGTAAATTATAATCTGTCATTTGTTATCATTGTTGTTCTTAAATTAGTCTCAAATTAGAGCATGACATTTCAAGTTTTGGCTGAAATTTCAACCATGTGCTTTCCATTAAAAGCAATTAATTGATTAATATTTCCCAAAATAATGACTTGGAAATTGTCCAATCTGACTTTAAGATCAGAAGCTGAGAGGCTGCAAATATTTTTTTTTCTTTATTTCTCTATCAAAACAAGAGTCCTTGTAAAAGGGGATTATTTTTTCCCTTCAAAGATGGGAAGTAATCATTTGGAGGAAGGAATGGAAGAATTACAGTGTCCTACTTAGTTCTTTTCCCCATCCATCTGCCTTTTACATGTGCCTATCCAGATCTAAAGAAGCAAAGTCTGTGTGGTTGAATATATGTGAAGAAAGAAAAAAACTGAGGTTCTGAAGTGGCAGAGTCCTCGGCATTTAATACATTTCAGCTAGTGCCTCCCAGTGGAAAAAATTATCGATACTTACGCGGCACGTTCAAAGTTCACGCCTTTCTCTTGTCCGGACATTTTATTGGCGCCACAACTTTAGCCATTATGCCTTTTTGTAATGTTCTTCTGATCTGTAACCATTCAACTACAACGACTTACATTTATCTTTAAGATAGGAACAAATAACTTACCACCTATCACCTAGGATGGTTGTGAGAGTTGAATGAGAAGCTACAGATGAAGGCGTTTTGTAAACCACCCAGTTAGGAAAATATCATTATTCATGTTTTCGTCAATGCCAGTTTTTCAAAGATGCTTTGGAAAAATAATCAAGCAGCCAATATATGCATTGCTTATCTAGTGGTCATTTTATGTTTTTCTATTATTTCCCCCAAAGTCCAGTTGAATAATTTTTTTAATCTTTATTGTTGAAAGTACTGCATGTTTCTCTTTCTCCATCCAGCCCAAGTCCTTGGTTGATTAATTCCCACCCACCTGCCCTGCCTAATATTTGGTCTATCTTTGTGAATGATCCATGTGCACTTGGGAAGAATGTATATTCTGCAGTTTTAGGGTGAAATGTTCTACAAATGTCAATTAAACCCATCTGATCCAATGGGTCCTTTAGAGTCACTGTTTCTTTGTTAATTTTTTGTCCGAAAGATCTATCCAGTGAAGTCAGCGGGGTGTTGAAAGTCCAGTACTATGACTGTATTGTTGTCAATCTCTCCCTTAAAATCCCCTAGAAGTTTTATATATATATATTTAGATGTTCCTAAATTGGGTGCATATGTTTACCAGGGTTATAGCCTCTTGTTGGATCAATATCTTTAGTGTTATGTAGTGATCTGTGCTGACTCTTGTGATGGCCTTCATTTTGAAGTCTATTTTGTCGGATGTGAGTGTTGCTACCACAGCTTTTTTTTTTTCCTTTCCATTTGCACGGAAAATTTTTCCATCCCTTCACTCTCATCCTGCATGAATCTTTTGTTCTGAGGTGGTTCTCTTGTAGACAGCATATAGTTGGGTCATGTTTTTGTATCCATTCAGCTACCCTACATCTTTTGATTGGAGCATTTAATCCATTTACATTTAAGGCTATTATTGATAAGTACTTACTTATTGCCATTTTAATTCTGTATGCCTAGGTTTCTCTCTGTATTTCTTCTTTTCATTACAGCAGTGCTTTTAGCATTTTTTGTAATGCTGGGTTGGTGGTAATGAACTCCTTTAGTCTTTTTTTTTTTTTTTTTTTTGGTCTAGGAAGCTCTTTATTTCATTGTTTATTTTGAATGATAGCCTTGCTGGATATAGTAATTTTAGTTTCAGGTCCTTGATTTCCATTACCTTGAGTATTTCATGCCATTCTCTTCTTGCCTGTAGAGTTTCTGATGAGAAATCAGGTGTCATCCTATGGGAGCTTCTTTGTAGTTAACAGTTTGCTTTTCTCTTGCTGCCTTTATGATTCTCTCTTGTTCTTTAATTTTTGGTATTTTAATTATGATGTGTCTGGGTGTGGGCCTGTTTAGGTTCTTCTTGCTTGGGACTCTCTGTGCCTTCTGAACTTGTGTGACTTTTTCCAATTCAGGTTATGGAAGTTTTCTGCCATTATTTCTTCAAACAAGTTCTCTATCCATTTCTCCCTTTTTACCTCTTCTGGCACACATACTATTCAAATATTATTATGTTTCATGTTTTCCCATAGCTCCTTTAAGCTGTCCTCTGGTTTTTAAATTGTTTTTTGTTGTTGTTTTTGGTTCTCTGATTGAGTGATTTTTTAAAACTTCTTATTCACTGATTCAATCCTCAACTTTCCCTAATCTGCTCTGTATTCCTTCTAATGTGTTCTTTATCTGTGCAAGTCATTCTTTATTTCTGTTTTCATAGTTACTATATCTTTTCTCACACTGTTGAGCACTTTTCTTATCATTATTCTGAACTCTATATCAGATAAATTTCCTATCTCCATTATGTTTATCTCATCTTCTAGAGAATTCTCTTGTTCTTTCATTTGGGAATTGTTTCTTTCTCTCCTCATTTTGGCTGCCTGCTTAAGTTTGTGACTATGTATTAGGTAGATCTGTTACACCCCTCAATCTCTAGTGCAGGACCAGTGTCAAATGCTCTTTCTGATTAATTAGATAGACAAAGACTCAAAGCCTCCAGAGACCATCTCTGCCTGAAGGCTGATTGGATTTAGTCTTGAATAGCCCTAAGGCAAACATCCACAGGTGTGGCAAGAATTTTTTCAACAGGGAAGGGGCGGAAGTTGCTTCTGTCTGGAGGATAATTGTTATTCTCAGTCTATTATTAGACCTCAGGAACTCCACAAGGTGGGGCAATGTGTTTTCCAATAGCATGGTCAACTGTATTCCCCCAGGTAAAACTGCCTGGATAGCAAATGACTTCATGAGAAAGGTGACTTCTGGAACGTGAGAGAATGACTCAGCACAGGAAACTGGGGTGTCTGCATTCTGGGCTCTAATCCCAGAGCCCCAACCCTGGCTTCTACTAACACAGCTCCAGTCCACTCTGCTCTCCCTTTGCCAGAGCACAAGATGAGTGGTTGCACAGGGACTTTTGTGCGCTGGACCTTTAAGAGGATGCTTGCATTTCTAGCCATCTCTCCCTGGTAGACAGCAACCCCATTACTTTTCACAGCCAGATGTTATGAGGATACCCTTCTCAGTTGTGGTGCTCTCTGCTGGGGGTCCAGCTTGGGGATTAGACCCCAAAATTCTCAGTGGCACCCCCCACAGCTGAGGTATCTCTTTGGAACTTCAGTTGCTTCTGTGGGAGCCTGGCCTTGTGCCTCCGTCCTTCCTACCAGTCTCTATGTGGACTCTACTTTCCATCCTTGGTTGTCAGGGTTCTCTCCGAATAGTCTTCAGTAGATTATTCAGGAAGTTTTTCTGTATTTTAGTTGTATTTCCATGGTTCTTGGAGTGTGTCTGTGCAGCATCCACTTATTTCACCGCCATTTTTAATCTCCCAGTTGAATTATTCTTTAAAATGCAATCATCTAAGAGGCAGAAGATAAATGGACTTTGGACATGGTGTTCCAAAGCAAAGCACCTCTAATGATATAGAAACATAATAAATGCTTCCTCAGCAATTAATGTCCTTGGCTGCTATGTATCTATAATCAATGACAGAATGCCTGAAATTCTTCACCACATAATTTGTACTTGATAGAAATATCTCTTTTACTTATTTGTCATTTTTATGCATTTCAACAAGAAACAGTTACATAATTTTGCAGTATCAGGAAGGAAAGAGTGAACTAAAGTATTAACTCATGACTTTTCTTTGTAATCTGATGTGTGTGTATTTGCACATGCATATATAATATTTAGGACATATATTTGAGACATGTTATACAGGTATAAATATAAACATAATTTTTCTAGGCCTTGGTAGTAGTATTTCTCTTAAGTCTATGTGGTACCTATACATACTAGTATAAATGTGACAGAATTATTTTGTGATTTCTAACGCACTTGGAGCCAAAGTCTAGAGAAATTATGCAAGTGGGGTCCATCTGAGTCCAAGTCTTCTGTAGATGATATGGCAATTGTAGTAGTTATTCCAGTTTCCAATTTACTTCATTTTCTGACCAAACCCCCAACACAAACAGAGCCTCATATTGTAATAGCATAAATGCAGACAGTGGTGGAGCAAACAGTGTGGGTGCCAAAAGATCTAGAACCTGACAGTGACCCACTTAGAAACCATAGTCCTCCCCATATTTCTTGTGTGGAGAAAGGTTGGGACTTGAATATAATCTCTGAACTTGAGTATTTTATAATCACCTCTGATTAGATGATCTTGAATTTCTCTCCAGTTCTCAATGGAAGTATTTGTAATCTTCTCAAGTCCCAAGATATTCAGCAATAGCCTAGCTGTTGTACAATTTGTCTTCTAATTACTATGCAGCATTAAGACATCCTAAAGTCCACAGACTTTCTCTGTAGTCCATGAGTGAGCCGGGTGTCTATAAATTACTGAAATTGTATTTCAAGTGTCTTGTACATGTGCTTTATTTTAAAGGAGAGCACTTAGAGATTTCATCAGATTTTCACCTGTGTGTACAAGCGCAGGTTTACACTTAATGAATCTAAAACAGCCCAAACATGGTAGTTAATGCTAGTGGTACTGTCTGTGGATGACAACTTGGCACATACACAGAAAACTTAAAAAAAATACAGTACTATTTGGCACTGTTCTTCATTCCAGGTCACAGAACTCTGCTAATATGAGGTCATATTACATTAAGGTTCTGTCTTTGCCAAATTCTGCTTAATAATGTACTTATGATTTCAACCATTAGTCATTGGGCATCTTATAACTGAACATTCTGCTGGATTATAGGGAGTCAATCTGAGGAACAGAAAGACCAGTGTGGTTGGCAAGCAAATAGTGAGGGCAGGTGAACACACAATGAGATCAAAGAATAAAGCAGGAGTCAGATTAGGGAGAAATAGTGAGAAACTTGGAATTTATTTGATTGACAACAGAAAGCCACTGGAAGGTTTTCAGAAAAATTATTAAATTTGTTTTATATTTTTAAGAGATTACGCTGCCCATTATGGATAACACATTTCATATGAGCAAATGTGGGAATAGAGAAGATATTTAGGGAACAAATAATAGTTCAGGAGACAGATGCTACAGCTTGGTGACTAGAGGAGGAGGCAGAGGGACAGTATATTGATGTATTAGATCTGTTTATTGAAGTAGAATAAACAGAACTTGCTGATTGCTTAACGATTTGAGCTTAACTGGAATAACAGAGTATTAAGAGCATTTTTACTTGGCTTATGTGAAAATCCACAAAGATCACAGATTTCAGCTCAGAAATTAGAAAAGTCAACTTTTTCAGCAACTTCTGCGCAATAGTTGCATAAACTGAAATAATATTTGTGTTCCTTCAGCAATTATATAAAAGATAACTTTTCATGGCTTTAGCAATCCCTGAGAGTCCCTAAAATTCTTTCAGGGCATCCATGAAGAAAATTAATTCTTATTATAATACTAAGATTTGATTAAGACCATATCTAGAACAGGGAGAGTGGGAATGGAGAAGTGAGAAAGTAAAATTGTTAAAAATTGAAGATTGAACAGATACTAAGTGTTTAAAAGCAGAAGAAATTGCTGAAGTAAATTTGGATATTCCATTTTTCTAGCAGCAAAATAATAAAATAACTTACTGTGTTGGATTCCTGTTGAAGAATTATCAAGTAATTAAATAAAGAATGTGTGAAACTGGCTAGCAAGAGATAATACATTTTGCTCAGGTAAATTCTCAAATATTAACACATCAGAGGCCCAGTGCACAAAAATTTGTGCACTCGGGGGCTGGGGGTCCCTCAGCTTGGCCTGTGCCCTCTCACAGTCTGGGACCTCTAGGGGGGTGTCCACCTCCTGGCTTAGGCCTGCTCTCCGGGGGACTGGATCTAAGCTGGCAGTCAGACATCCTTAGCACTGCTGAGGAGGTGGGAGAGGTTCCCACCACCACTGCTATACTGACAGCCGTCAGCCTGGCTTATGGCTTAGCAAAGCTCCCCCTGTGGGAGTGCACTGACCACCTGGGGGCAGCTCCTGCATTGATCGTGTGCCTCCTGGTGGTCACTGTGTGTCATTGTGACCAGTCATTCCCAGTGGTTCTGCTGTTAGGGTCAATTTGCATATTACCCTTTTATTATATAGGATTATCAAAACAGTGGCATCTCTGAGAGGAACTATGATAATGTGATCTGCATATTTCAAATTCTGAAGACTAGTTTAGAGAGATAGAAATATGACATGTTCATTGGGCTCAAAAAATTGATGTTTTCAGACACCTTGACAACTACTTCATCACAATCAATTCCTGGCCTGCAGAGGAGAGTCTCATTTGTTGATTAAAGAAGGATTGATGTGTTTTGCAAGAGCCAAAATTGACCTTCTGTCATGCAAATAAAAGAGCCTGAGTGGTAATGGTCACATTGCCTTCACCTAATATGGAATGGAGAGGTGCTCAGATTGGGACCAACATTTTTTTTCTAGAATCCTGAAATGCACTTTATTCCTCTCTCTGTCTGGATGAATTTTGCTCATCTTTGAGACTGAGCTCAGGCGTCATCTTCCATAGGATGTCTTCCTTAACCAGAATTTGCCTCTAGCTTGGATTAGGCACTCCCTGTGTGGTACTTTGGGAGTATCCTATTTAGGGTAAGGAATGTCTGATGCAATAGGTCTTACAAATGCTTAGATATTGGATGAATTTCAACCCACATCTTGCCCTTAGCATTCTTAGTGGCTCGTATTCTACTCCTATTTCCTTATAGCACTTGCCACCTCCTAGCCTAATACATAATGTACTTATATTGTATGTTGACTGTTTATTGCCTATTTCTCCATCAGAATGTAAATTCAAAGACAGGAATTCCTGCCCTAGCTGGTATGACTCAGTTGATAGAGCATCGGCCTCTGGACCAAAGAGCATGTACCTTGGTTGTCAACTCCTCCTCGGCATTTCTCACTGTCTTGCCCTCTCTCTTCCACCCTCCCTAAAATAAATAAATAAATAAATAAATAAATAAATAAATAAATAAATAAATATCCTCAGGTGAGGATTAACAAAAAATAAAAATCTACATATACAAAACGCTAATATGCTAAGTGTCTGACCCTCTGGGTAATGATGTCACGTAGCAACGCCCGGCTTCCTCTCCGCAGCGACTAGCCTCCTTGGAGTTTCTTTATCCCAGGAACACAACTTGCTTTATAGCCAGGTGGAAACACTTTACACTGTAACCAAATGTCTGTGAAGCATTTTCTTGTACCTCATCTCATTTGATCCTCACAGAAATCCTGGAGTAAGTAGGTAGGAGACACAGTGGAATCCTATTTTCTTTTCATTAGCCGGAAAACAGAGATTCAGAAAGCTTAGAAATGACCTGACTGAAAAGAAGTAAGAAATGGTGGACCTTGAAAGTGACTTCAGGTTCTCTCACTGTGCAGAATATGGTCAAACACTGCTGCAGTTAAATATTTTACCCTTTTTCTCCCTGTGTGATCTATAATAATAATCTTCTTCATGTTGATATTTACTGCTGTGTTGCTGAGAATTACCTGAAAGAGAAGTTGGGGTGCTTCACTGGCTGGAAAAAGTTTAGCTAAGTCAGAAAGCAGGTCTAATTAAGCAAGTTTATTCTATATCTATAAAAAGCTAAGTTGACTGGCGCATGTGCAATACATATAAAGCTCTCACTGGTGCCAATTGCACACGTGTGTTCCCATCTGTCATTGTTGATCATGAATTTGGTTGACACTTCTATTATAGAGAAATTCGAACAGTGATAATAAAATATTTCTTCTAATTAATTTCCTTTCAATGTGCATGAATTCATGCACTGGGCCACTAGTAAATAAATTAAAAGACAGGAATTCTTGTTTCATTTTACAGAACCTAGTGCTTGGTGTATATAGCTGCTCATTTGAATGTATTTTTAATTTGAACAAATGACCAGAAGATTAGTTAGATGAAAGTTAAGATTCTGATAAACAGAGCTTTCATACTACTTTGAAAAATATTTACTTAATAAATATGAGACATTATATTTACACATTATAGAAAGTGGAAGGAAAATTTTCACCCAAAATGTTCAATAAAGTTATCTGTGCTAATTTAAAAAAATCTATTAGAATAAATGTTCTCTACCAAAGTCACCATTTTGATAGATTCACTACTAAACGAGACCACTACATGAGTGCTGCCAATGTTTTTATAAGTGGATAGCCTGGTGGGTTAGTTACTACTAATGTTCACTTCAATTTTTCTATCAAACCTCAAACTTGAAGTGTTTTACTTTATACTCTATCGGTATACCTCCTGTCATATAATTTCCCTTTTTTAATACTCCTGATCTCTGCTTTTTGAAGTATATATTCTGTTTTCATGGTATAAATCTATTTGGGTAACTTTTTGTTAACACATTGATCATTTTGGCCACTTTGAAAAATCAACCATAACAGAGTCAGATGGCAATAGATCCCTATGGAATCGGATTTTGCAGAAACTGTAGACACTCACTCTTTCTCAACTAGTCTCCCATACATAAATTTCTGAAACTCTACTCTGCTGACTTCTTTTTTCTAGATTCTTCCTCACCTTGGCAAGCTTCTACTTCTCTGCATTTCCCATAAATATCAGTGTGCCTCAAATTTTGTTCTGGCCTGTCTTCTTTCATTGTATATATACTTTTACAGAATAATCTCAGCAATTTCCAAGGTTTCAACTATTCCCTATGCTGATGACTCTCACACATTTATATCCATGGTTTACTCAACTACCTGTTGTACATCCTCTTCTATTAGTACTAGGAGACTGGTGCATGAAGTTCGTGCACAGAGGGAGGGTGGGGGGTCCCTCAGCTCAGCCTGCCCTCTCTCACAGTCTGGAACCCCTCAGTGGATGTCCTATGATGGCCCCAGTCTGCCAGGCGCCTTTTGTGTGTGTGTGGGTGTGTGTGTGTCACCACTGGGGGCCTGCCCCCAGCCTCATCTGAGGCTCAGAGCAGTCCTCCTGTGTGTGTCTATCTGCTGGGGACCTGCCCCCAGGCACACCATGGAGGCTTGGAGTGGGCACCCCCCTGTGTTGATCTCTCAGACTCCTGCCATCCCCTGCATGTTCTCTTTTTTGAGCTGTGGCCAGGGCTGGGTGCTGCCTGCCTGCCAAGCTTGCCTACTGACCATCTTCCTCCAGCCACCGGAAAGCTGGGGAAACCCCACCTTGTGGTCAGGCCAGCCTTTTCCTGCTCCCCGATCCCTGCAAGAGGGCTGGGGAGCCGCCAAGCAGGCCGCCGGCCCCTGCCACCTTGCTTTCCCACTCCCTGGTCTCCTGAAAGGGGCCTGGGGAGCCACCAGACAGGGGACCAGGGAGCCACCAAGCAGGCCGCCAGCCCCCACTGCCTTGCTTTCCTGCTCCCCGGTCCCCCGCAAGGGGATGGGGGAGCAGCCAAGCGCCCCCTGGCCAGCTGCCATCTTTGCTGAGTTAATTTGCATACAGCTGCCCTGATAGGCTGGTGGGTGTGGCTTTGGCTGGTGGGCGTGGCTTAGGCATCTTGGAGAAACAGTCAGTTTCAATATTGCTTTTATTAGAGTAGATAAGAACCACAAACTTAAGATACCAAAAGTTGAGCTCATCTTTCCCTGAAAACTCATTCTTTCTCGTCTGTTTACTGTATCAGTGAAAAGTATTGAAGATCCAGATATCTAGGCCACATTTTATTCCCTCTCTCATCCCCACATTTAACCAGTTACTGAGGCTTATTGATTCCATCTTGTAAGTAAGTATCCATTTGTTCACATTACTCCATTCTCACCATCCAGGCACCATTATCTCATCCTTAGATCATTGCTTATAACTGCCTCTTTCTGCTTATTCTCACTCTTATATTCCCCTGCTCAAATAGAGATATGGCCCATATTCTTATGGAGCTTATAGTAAGTATAGTAGGGAAGGCAGACAGAAATCAAATAATCATACCAAATTATTTACCAGTATATCAACTGAAAGAACTGCTAAAAATGAATGCTAAATACTGTGAGTACATGTAATTGGAGAATTAATTTAGTCCAGGAAGTTCCCCTTAGGATCATAAGGGTGACTAAGCATGTCCCAGTAGCATTCCAGGCAGAGGGAAAAGGCTGTGAGTTGGTAGGACCATAGTTCCTCCAAGAAGCTGAAAGACAACCAGGGTGGTTGGGGTCCAGACAGAGGTGGGAAGAAGAGGCAGAGGTTGGCAGGAGCCAATGATTTACTGCACATTATAGGTTCAGGTCTTTATCCTAATATCATGGGAAGCCCTGAGTGTTTTTATTACAGCAGCACAGGAAATTTGTTATTGGGGGGACAGGATAAAGTTGTACAATTATTTCTAAAAATATTAAGCAATAAATTTCTCTTTCCATTTTCCCATTGTGGAATGGTATTGTGTATTTCTCAACTATTTTCATCCAGGCTAACCCTAGAGGAACCAGACAAAACATGTGGGAAAAGGCCTTCATGAAAATATTTATTAAATAAATATGTTAACAATTATATATTTAGCACTCGCCAATGATCCTGGGTCCATAAAAAGCACAGGCTCTCAGGATAGAAGAATGAGCCCCACAGATAGGGCTCCTGCTCCCTAGAGCTCACATCTAAGAGGAAAAATGGGAAAATTCCTGTGCTCTATGAGCCCTTAGTCACAGCATACATGACCAAGGCTAACCAGCAGCTGGACAATCTTACCTGGAAAGAGTAGGTAGCTTGGATATAGTATCTAGACTGACTCACTATCACTCATGTTGTGTGTGTGTGTGTGTGTGTGTGTGTGTGTGTGTGTGTGTGTGTTTTAAAGATTGGTTTGACCATGTTGCCTTTTGATTCAGGCATTTTTGAAGCATTTCATGGGGGTTATTAATTATGAAGCCACTTTGTGTTAACACATTGATCAGAAAACTAATACAATCCATCACCTTCTCTTAAAATTTGATGCTGATATTGTGAGGTACTGCTCTGACCTGGCAGTCCTGACTGGCCATGGTGTGGGTGCTAGAGATTATAAGAGATAGATCACTTCATGTTTCTACCAACACAATCTAAATTGTGAGCCAGTTGTATTTATCCTAAAGCAAAAAGATGATCATCTCTAAAGTATAATCCTTGCTGATATTGAAACAGTGACAAAAACTTGAATATATAATGTGAAAGATGAATTTTTAAATAAGGGGGTTAAATTTATGATGCTGGAACAAGATGATTTTGGGTGGTGAATACATGGTGCCATATACAGATGATATACTATAGAATTGTACACCTGAAATCTGTATAATTTTATTAACCAACTAGGGGCCCGGTGCACAAAAATTTGTGCACTCGGGGTGGAGGGAGTCCCTCAAACCGGCCTGCCCCCTCTCACAGTCTGGGACCCATCAGTGGATGTCCTATGATGGCCCCAGTCTACCAGGCGCCTTTTGTGTGTGTGTGTGTG
>PVJC01027651.1:0-23128 GCA_004026665.1 Murina feae
CAAAGACTGCCAGGAAACCACCAGAAACTAGGGGAGAGGCACGGAACAGATTGTTTCTCACAGCCTCAGAAGGAACCAACTCTGCTGACACCTTGAACTCCTAGCCTCCAGAACTGTGAGACAATACATTTTTGTTATTTAAGCCACCAAGTTTGTGGTACTTTGTTACAGCAACCCTAGCAAACCAATACAGAGATCAGGGGGTGGGAGAAGAGGGACCTTGAGCTGTTTCCCTCCCTGCCATGTCTCCTGGCTCCCTCCCTGCCATGTCTCCATGGGTTGGCTATATATCTCTACCTAAATGGAGTGCCAAGCAGTCCTCTTTCACAGCTACTCTCCCCAGCTCTAGTAACTACTCTCTCCCCTTATCCTTTGATGCCTAGGGGTGGAACCAGCTCCCAGTTGTTAGTCCTGGGATATTGCACTGTTCCTTGATGGTTTTCATAAATCCTGCCTCCTCTTTATAAATATTCCCTTTATTAAACTCCCATCAAGATACCCAGTTTGAGTGTGCCATCTATTTCTGCCAAGACCCTGACTGATACAATGAATATGTTTGGAGCCAGGAAAAAAAAATTAAATCACAAACACCCTTGTTTGAGAATTTGAATGGATCAGGAGAATCCGTAGCCAGAATGGCTGAAGCACATTTTACTGCTGATGTGAATGGCTTAGAGGATGAGGGAGGTGGACATGGGGTTAAGGTGATGGTGTCCAGAAAGATTTAATTCATTTAGAAAACATTTATTGAAGGCTTACTCCCATGCACCAAGTACTACTCTGCCAGGGGACAGGGGCGGGGGAAGGGGGGGGGAGGGGGAAGGGAGGAAAACAGGGATGGGAGTGGAGGAAGACAAATCAGAGCCTTTGCCCTCAAGGAGCTCACAATCTAGTAGCAGGAGACAGACATGTAAATAGTTGCTTGCATAGTCATCACAGGTGCTGTAGTAGAAATCTGGACTGGAAACAAGAACTTGGGTTAGCGTAAAGGCAATGAAAATGGAAGGAATTGGAGACTGTTAAAAATGGACTCTTGAGCCCTAGCCAGTTTGGCCCAGTGGATAGAGCGTCAGCCTGTGGACCAGGTTCCATTCTGGTCAAGGGCACGTACCTTGGTTGCAGGCTCCTCCCTGGCTCAGGCTGTGGTTGGAGCACTTGCAGGAGGCAACCAATCGATGTGTTTCTCTCTGTCTTTCCCTCTCTCACCCACTCTCTCTAAAAGGTCAATGGAAAAATATCCTTGGGTGAAGATTAACTAAAAAAAAAAGAAAAGAAAAGAAAAAAAGAAAGAAATAAAAAGAAAGGACTCTTGAGAGACTGCTATAATTAAGGAGTGGAAGAGATGCTGGGATAAGAGAACAAGAAAGAATAATTATGACCATTCAGATACATTAAACACTATATCCTAGGCACTGTGCTTAGATTATTTCACTTAATCCTCTTCACAACTCTGTAGGGTTCCATTACCCCTGTTTTACAGATGAGAAACTAAGGCTCAAAGACTTTATTTGGCCACAGCTAGTAAGTGGGATGACAGGAATTGAACTCAGTTTCGACTCCAGAGTTTGTGCTCTTAACTACTAGAGGAACAAAACCAGGAGAGACTGTGATGTTATAGAAGCCAAGGTAGGAGAGAATTTAAAGATGAAACAAGTAGTCACTGTGACAAATGCCACAGAGAGATCAGATAAATGGAGGATTAACAAGATCCTACTGGATCTTGCAATTAGAAAGTTTGAGATGAACTTTGCCTGGGCAGTTTCATAAGCAAATTTGTAATAGAAGAACTAATTGTAGTCCAAAAAGCAAATGAGAAGTGGGGAAGTGTGGCATTAAAAAGGTGAGAGAAAGAAGGTGGAAATTAGAGCTTAGTCAAATAAATGAGCCTTGCTTGAGGAAAGAGGCTCCTGGATTTATGTCAGCAGCAGTACTGCAAGGTCAGTGTAGTGCAGCCCAACTACAAGGGTCAACAAAGAGGATGAAAGTGAGGTCTGAGATTTGTGTGGTGTGGGGGAGAGGTGGGGTGGGGTAGGTAGAGAGGGTGGGAAGAAAGGTTTAGAGAGTTTGGTTTTGTCCAGGGTACTGGGAGTGAGGAGCCTGCCAACATGTCAGTGGTAAGTAGGAATGGTTGGCAATGTGAGTGGTGCAGTAGGATCCCGGCTCAGCCATGGGCAGGTGCACAGAGAGGGGCATGGGCCCCAGGCAAGAGGGCTGCAATCCTCGGTAGTCCATCTGGGTCTGGGAGGAACACAGAGGTAAGGGAGTCTTCTCTGAGGACTTAGGTAGAATTTCAAGGAGGCTGGGTTCCACTTCTTCATACACATCTGAGACTGCAGCCTTGGGCTAGGAGAGATGAGAGGAAAAGGGGGCTCGATTAGCAGGTCCTGTGCGAGAAGACCCAGATTGTGTAGGAAGAAGGGTTTGGTAATGGCCTTCGAAAAGTTGTGTGTGCAAGGATCCATCCAGCTCCTTGTAGGACTAGTGGTGGGTAGTAAGGAGGGGAATGCACTCACCGGACTCAGGGCTGCAGTATCCCTAAGGTACTGGCCTAGGACCCGGTGTAGGTCTGGAAGTGAGGGCCACAGGGCATGTCTCAGGCTCCTGGGGGAGAAGAAAAAAGGAGATTGAGTCATAGGAGTGAGTTGGGAGAGAGGAAAACATTGAGGTGGGCAGTGGAGGAGGCTCTGAGGTGGGAGAGTAAAGCTTGGAGAGGTAAGAGTGTAGTCAAGGTAATAAAAGTAAGAGCTTAGGTGCAAAGGAAACCTCAGGTGGGGGAGGGATGTTAGTGGTGAGGAGATTCAACAAAGGAGTGGAACAGAGTGTCCTCAAACATTCTGCTTCAGGGCCTTTGTGCTTTCTTTTTGCTCTGTCTGGAACACTCAGTTTATTCCCTCGCTTCATTTAGGTCTCTGTTCAAATGCCATCCTGACAAAGAGGTCTTTCCTGACTATCCTATCTAAAGCAGTACCACCTCCCTTCCCCATTACTTTATCTTCTGCTCTGCTTTATTTTTCTTTATAACAGTTGACTTATTATGTATTTACTATTATTGTATCTATTTGTTTTTGTCTCGTCCCATTGGAAGAATGTAAGCTCCATGAGAGCAAAGAGTTTGTGTATTTGCTCCCTTCTGTATTTCCAATGTACAGAACAGTGTGTGGCCCATAATAGGTGCTCAAGTAATTAGCTTAATGAATGAATGAAGAGAGCCAGTGGGGCTTATTATTAAGTTACTGGGGAAGATGTTCTATCTGGGAAGAGTATGGATTAAGGTATGTTGGGGAACTTCCAATTCTTTAGGTTCATATTTTCACATGGAGGGACTTTAGCTGAATAGCATTTCAGGCCTCTTCTGGGAACCTCACTCATATCTCTCCAGGGGAGAGAGGAGTGAGTTATCTGGTAAACTGGGGGAAAGGAGCTGCATATGTCTGGTCAGCAGCACCACCTCCTCCTTTTCCCCTTTTTTGTTGGATCTGGCTACCTGCATAGAGGCTACATTCCACCTGCATATTAAAAGTTCAAAGACAGGCATGTTCAAAGAGAGATGATAGCCTAGGACCATCAAAAGCAGCTGCCTGGAGGAATTGCCTTCTGAGCTGAGTCTTCAAGAATCCAAAGATATTACCAATTGAAAGACTGAGGTGGTATGCATTCTACCTTTTCTGTTTATAACTTCCAGTGACATTTTTCCTTAACCTTAGTCTTCCCACATAAATAAGTCATTTATTAACAACTTCTATTTCAGGGTGTGCTATTTGGCATACACTGTACTGAGGATTTAAAGATAACCAAATAAGATATAGGGACAACATAATGAAATAAATGCAGTAAAATGCTACTGCTACTATGATAGAAGTCTGTACATGGGGTACAAAGAGAGTAGCAAATAGGGGAGGGCTAGGAAAGGTTTCCCAGGAGTTGGTGAAGAAAGTTATTTAAAGACAAATGGGTATTAGTCATCCATGGAGGATATTCCAGATAGAGGGCACATTATGTGCAAAGGCACTGAGAAATAAAACCACTTGACTTGTGGAGGAAATCATCAACAGTTTGGCCAGACTGATGAACAGGGTGGAAGAAGATGGAAATGCTGGCAGGGAGCAGATCTGGCGGAGCTTTGCTTGTCCTTCTAGAATCTGAACTCTATCCTGGGAGCTATACAGAGATTTAAAGAGGTACACGATAAATTCATGGGTGCACTTTAGAAACAATGATTGGATGAGACAAGTTGGAGGGAGAAGAGGCTCCATTTCAGTGAGTCAGGTAGTGTATGTAGGGCTAGAGAAAGGAGCCATTGTTTGAGCGAGGTTTAGGAGGTGGAATGACCAGGCCAGATCAGACTGGATAAGGAGGAGGAGGCACCTAGGTGTTTTGGCTCGGGTGACAGGTGGACAGTAGCTTTGTTCCTGAGATGAGGAGTCAGGAGGTGGGGCAATTTGAGCGTCCAGGACAGTGCGCATGTTCAGAGTGTTTGGAAGCAGTGCGACTCCCAGGGAAGACCTGCAGGAAGCGGCTGAAGCCACAGGTGTGGACTTGCAGTTGTCCAAGAGCCTGGAATGCTTATCTCGAGGCCTCCGGCCCCGCCCTGACCACGGCCCGACTCCGGCCTGGCCGGCGCGGTACCTGTAGTGCGCAGGAAACTGCCACCTCAGCAGCAGCAGGCCCAGGAGCGTGCTGAGGCCCAGCACCAGGAGCAGGGCGGTCACCAGAGAAATCCAGGCTGCGGGGATGAAAAGAGTCAGACCTCCGCCACCCCGGCCGGAGCCCCGCCCCAGCCCCGCCCCACGCCGCCGGCCCCGCCCCCGGCGACCCAGGCGCCGCGCGTGCGCTGGGCGGGCGCCCCGCCAATTGCGCAGCCGCAGACCGCCTTTGCCCGGGCGCGGCCCTCACCGCTCTCCGAGGCGGTCTCGACTCTCACTGGGGCGGACCAGGCGCTCCAGGGGCCTTGGTAGGTGGGGCCGTGGAGCCTGGCGCGCAGCTGTACCCGGTAGCTGGAGCGCGGGCGCAGCTCCAAGGTCTCTTCCTGGGCCCCCAGAGGCGGCTCCAGCACCTGCGCAGAGGAGAAGCGAGAAGGTGTTACGCTTCAAGTGCGGATGGGCGGGCATCCGGGCCTTAAGAGATCGGCATTTGTTGGACCAAAACCCTACCATTTTGAAACCCAGGGGATCCCCTAAATGCCTCACTGACTGGAAACAGGCATCCCTGCGGAAACGTGGAGACAGAACATCTCCCCCTTGTTGTGGCCTCACCATGCCTGAGGCAAACCCACCTGGAGAGAAGCTCACCTTTGACAACCCGACACACAGACCTCATCTGCACGGAGAACTACTCAATCCCGACACAAATACATACGATACACCCTGACAGAGGTCCTGGTGCACGCACACTGGCGGGGACACATGACCTCCTGTCAGAGGCAGTGAAATCCCAGACACTCAGATACTAAGGACCCTTTGCAAGTCACACGCATTCAGCAGAGGATGCCCCACTTACGCTAGTGTTGGGGCTGCAAGGACAGATTCCAAGCAGAGGGCACAAGTGTCCTGTGTACAAGCAGGGGAGCTTTATTAACTTCATCACCCAGCAAGCTTTTAAGAACTGCTTGTGACATGCCAAGTATTGGGCTAGCACTGGGGAAGAAGGTAAATGAAACATGTCTACTAAGGAAGAGATGCAAACAAGTAAATAACTACAAATAGTGCTATAATCTATAGTAATAAAAGTGTAATATGCTAATTAGACGGGACAGCTGAACAACCTCCCAGACGAAGCCGGGGCTGTGAGGGCTGAGGTAGCTGCGGCTCCGAGGGCCAAACCCCTTTCACCAATTTTGTGCGCTGGGCCTGGAGTAATGATATGAGTAAGGCACCAGGAGCACAAAGGAGCATTTAGTACTGCCTGAGTTGCTTGATTGGGGACTATAGAGTAGTTTAGTATGCAGGCTGGACAGTCAAAGGTGAGGCTAAGGCAGTGGTAGGAGGGATTGGAGGACTGTTAGTACAATAAATTCAACTTGTTAATTAGGAGGAAGAGACAAGGTAAAAGGAAGAAGAATCAAGGAGGATTCCAGGCTTGGGTAACTGGGTGGTGCCATTGTTGGAGACAAGGTACAGAGGAGAAATAAGTTTGAGGGAGAAATACTGTATGGTTCCATTTTATCAAGTTCAACAACAGTCAAACTTATCAATAGTAATGTTGGAATAGCAGTTACCTTGGAAGGGAGGTCCTGTGACTGTAGGGGTATGAGGAGCTTCTGGGGTGCTAGAAATAACATATTGTGGTCTGGATGATGGTTAAATGGGTGTATACACATGTATAAATTAATCAACCGCATACTTAAAAAATATTTGCGTGCTTTACATGAGTTGAGTTTTGTATATATAGTAGTCGCTCCTTATTCATGGTTTCAGTTACCTAGTTAATCATGTTCTAAAAACATTAAATGAAAAAATTATAGAAATAAATAATATGTAAGTTTTCATTTCATTTTATTTTTTAAAATGTACCTAACTGCAGTGGCTTCCCTCAGGGCTGTTTTATTTATTTTTATTTATTGTTGTTAATCCTCACCTGAGGATATTTTTCCATTGATTTTTAGGGAGAGTAAGAGAGAGAGGGAAAGACAGAGAAACATCAATGTGAGAGAAACACATCAATAGGTTGCCTCCTACACAAACCTTGACCAGGGCCCAAGCTGCAACCAAGGTACATGCCCTTGACTGTAATTGAACTTGGGACCCTTTGGTCCAAAGGTAGAAGCTCTATCCCCTGGGGCTAATTTGTAAGTTTTTAAATGCCTGCCATTCTGAATAGCATGATGAGAGCTCACGCCATCCTGCTCCATCTCACCCAAGATGTGAATCATCCCTTTGTCCTGTCTGATAGTCCCTATGTAGCTGTCAAGGTATTGCAATGCTTGTGTTCAAGTAACCCTTATTTTACTTACTAGCCCCAAAGTGTAAGAGTAGTGATGCTGGTAATTTGGATATGCCAAAGAGAAACCATAAAGTGTATGTATGTGTTTATAGGAAAAAAAACCTAGTATATATACGCTTCAGTACTGTCCATGGTTTCAGTCCTCTACTAGGGGTCTTTGAATGTATCTCCCACAGATAAGGGGGACTACTGTGTGAGACTGAAATGCCTCTGGGGGCTTTAGGTAGATCTGTCTGGTAAGAAATATATACTGTGTAGGTGGTAAATAAAAGTAGAGAAAGAAACTAAGATTTAACTAATGTATATGAGTATCTTCTATCTGTCAGACAATGTGCTAGACATTTATATAATTAATCTTTAACTCTGGAAAGTAGATATATTTATTCTCATTTCACCAATAAGAAAAGTGGGACTTCAAATGTTTAAGTAATTTGCCTATGGTAGAAGTTTGTTCCCATATGGTAAGTCTGGGATGGTTGATACAAGGTTGTTAAAACCATGGAGTTGAAGCACTCACCTAGGGAAAGCATATACTGTGTTTATCTAGAAAAGAATCTAGGATGGGCCTGTAGGAAGCACAGCATATCAAGGAAGGGTAGAAAAGGAAGAGCCAGGAAAGGAGGATGAGAAGGTTTGGTTCGAGAGAGCATGAGAATCAGGAGAGGCAGGTATCCCAGCAGCAAAGGGAAGAGAAAATCAAAGATGGGAGTAGTCGGCAGTATCAGATGCCAAAGGGAAGTTAAGATACCAGTTGAATCATATAAACACAGATATGCAAGCCTAGACATGGACATATGGATGCCCTCACCCCTGATAACAGGCATGATGAAACTCAGGAATACCCTGTATGGTGAGGTCTGTGGGCACTTGTTCCTTGGTCTTACCTTCCAGTCCTGATGGCCTTCTCCTGTGTATCGGAGCTGATAGCAGGTCTCTTGGGCTGCCCAGGATGATGGGTGCTGCCATTTCAATTCCAGCTGCCCACTGGAGACCTCCCTCCAGTGCAAGTTTGGAGTGGAGATGCGCACTACAGGGATGTCATCAGGGACTGGCCTAAGCCCTTCTGTGCATGAGACATCATGCTACCAGGGCCATGGGTCAGAAGTGTCAAGAGTTGGTGATTCTGGGCACAGGGTCCGATGCAGTTGGGGGAGGGGCTATGTGGGAGCAGAAAGGAAGAAAGTTCTTACCGGCCTGGTGGATCCAGAAAGGGGAGCCCAGGTAGCTGTGAAAAGCACCCTGGGCTGTGGTCACCTCCACAAGGATGTGAATAACACTGTCATTTTGTGACTTGAAGTGGCAGCGGGAGACCTGGGAGGGCTGTAATCCTGGATTTTTCTCCTCCTCTTCACACTTCTCCCAGATGGGGTCTCTAAGAATCAGCCACATAGAATCATTGAACTCAGAGACTAATCCTGATAGTTTCAGAGACTAATCCTGATAGTCTCCATCCCACAGGAGCTATGTCCTGCATGGATTATCATCTAACTCCTCTCTTGGATGGACCTTGAAGGCTTGCTCTGTTTTGTTTTCTGACATTTGCTTTGGTGCCTCTCAGCTGCTTCCTCTTAAAAAAGGAGCTAGATGATACATGAAAATAGCATGGGCTATATATAACTTGTTGGTATATAACTGGGAAAATTATTTGGTTTATCTTTGTTCCAATTTCCTCATTTGTAAAATGGGTTAATAATACCTATTTCACAGGATTGTTTCAAAGGTTAAAAAGCCGTCACCATTCTGCAGAAAAACATTCTATGTTTTAAACTTGTTTTCAGCCCTGGATATTGTACTAAGTGGCTAGAGTGTCAGCCCAAGAACCGAAGGGTCGCAGATTCAATTCCAGTTAAGGGCACATACATGGGATGTAAATTTCCCATTCCATTTGGGGTACGTGTGGGAGGCAACCAATTGATGTGGCTCTCTCTCTCACATCAATGTTTCTCTCTCTCCTCTCTCCCCTTCCCTACCACTCTTTAAAATCAATGGGACAAATATCTTCCAGCGAGGATTAACAACAAAAATCTGTTCCCATACAGCAGTTCTCTTAGTCACCTCTATATGTTATTTTACTATTAGATTATTTCAACAACCTCCTAACTGGATTTTCCATCTCCATTTTTGCCACTCCCTTCAATTTGTCGTCCACATAGCTACCAGAATTTGCTTCCAAAATGTTGATCTGATAATGTCCAGAATATATCACAAATCTGCCCATTTATTTTTATCTTAACCACTGCCACATTAGAAGCAACCACCATTATCTCTTGCCTGGATTAAAGCATATGTTTAACTGGTGATCCTGCTTCTATTCTTACCTCTTTATAATTTCACAAAGAAGCAGATTTGCTCTGCTTCTATTCTTACCTCTTTATAATTTCACAAAGAAGCAGATTTGCTCTAGAGCATCGGTCTGCGGACTGAAGGGTCCCAGGTTCAATTCCGGTCAAGGGCACATGCCTAGGTTGCAGGCTCGATCCCCAGTAGGGGGCATGCAGGAGGCGGCCCATCAATGATTCTCACTCATCATTGATGTTTCTCTCTCTCTCTCTCTTTCTCTCTCTCTCTCTCTTTCTCTCTCTCTCTCTTCTCCGCTCTCCCTTCCTCTCTGAAATCAATAAAAATATGTTTTTTCAAAAAGATCTGAGAAACATCAATAATGAGAAAGAATCATTGATTAGCTGCCTCCTGCACACTCCCCTCTCCCCCAGTTCCCACAACCTGGGCATGCGCCCTTGACTGGAATAGAACCTGGGATCCTTCAGTCTGCAGGCTGATGCTCTATCTACTGAGTCAAAAGCAGCTAGAGCAAGAAGCATATCTTTTAAAAATGTGAATCATATTATGCCACTCTTTCGCTTAAAATCCTTTAATGGCTTCCCATCCCACTTGGAATAAAATCCAAACTCCATACATACCAGGGCCCTCAGTACTCTATATGATTTAGCTCCTCCCTACTTCACCATTTTCTTGTTCTACAATTCTCATACCAGTTTACCACTCTTCATTCACAGGGACCTTCTTTCTCTGCTACAGTTATGCCAAACGCATTGTCTTTGCATTTCACTTTGCCTTAGATTGCTCTGGCTCGAGATTTTCAGTGGCTTATTCCTTCTTGCCGTTTAGGCTTTAGCTCATTTGTCACCTTGGTGAGACTTTCTCTGTCCACTCAGTCTAAATTAGCAGCCCCACCCCCATCCTCCCACTTAGTCTCTATCCTATAACCTTGTTTGTCACTCCCTCTCCTCCTTCCACTAAAATATGAGTCCCCCAAGTGTTGGAGCCTTTTCTGTTTTATTTGTCATTCTGTCCTCAGTGCTTGGCACAGTGCTTGATAATTGTTTATTAAACAAATGAATCATGTCATGTCGACTTCCTGATTTTAACTTGTAAGTGGCTAGTTATTATGAAAATTATTTATCATTTTATGTATTTTATGTTTACTCATGCATTCACCAAATTATTGAAACTGTGTGCCTGGCACTGTGCTAGGCCCTATGAATACACAGAGAAGTAATCTTCAAGGAGCTCTCATTCAGTGGGAGAGGCAAAAAAACAAACAGATGGTATTTTTCTGGGCTGTGCACAGGCTGGTTGGGGAGTATCAAGGCAGATGATCTTACCCAAAATGGGAGGGTCAGAGCATACTTCCTGAGCAAGGCAGTGCTTAAACTGAGCCTTGGACTATAAATAGGATGCAATGGGGACAAACAGGCACTTGAGGCACATGCTTGGGCACAGATAAGAGATATGATGCTTTGAGGGAAATTCGAAGTGGTGTAGAATGCTTTTAGCACCCTGGTGGTGAGTGGTAAATGTGAGAGGGCAGACAGTGGTCATAGATGGCCCTGTGGCCTTTCTAAGGAGCTTGAACTCAATCATGTGGTAACTACAGAGACATTTTTAAAAGATTTTAAATAAGGTCCTAACTGGTTTGGCTCAGTGGATAGAGCATTGGCCTGTGGACTGAAAGGTCCCAGGTTAGGTTCTGGTAAAGAAAATGTACCTTGGTTTCGGACACATTCTCAGTAGGAAGTGTGCAGGAGGCAGCTGATGAATGTTTCTAACTCTATCCCTCTCCCTTCCTCTCTGTAAAAAAAAAAAAAAAAAAATCAATAAAAAATATTTAAAAAAAAATTTTAAACAGGGAATTGTCACAATTGGCTTTATACTTTGGGAAGATCATTGTAACTGCAGTTTGTAGGACAGGATTTATGAGGGTAGAGTAAGAGAGAAATCCATTGGGACATTACACATGGTTTCCATGTGCAAAATGATGAGGATCTGAAAATAGGGTTGTAGCAATGAGGGTTGAGGGAAATAGATGGATTCAGGAGATACTGAAGAGGTAGAAATAAGTATTTCTGATTGGATTTTAAGGGTATAGAAATGGCAGAAGTCCAGGGTAATTTTCATGTTTCAGGCCTGAAAAATTGAGCTGATGGTAGGATGGAGGCCAGTAAGAGGAGCAGTAGATTTTGGTGGAGGAAAGGATAACTTCAGTTTTGTCACCTTTGAATCCATTCAAGGCACCTGTATACATGGAAATCTATGCAGTTATTAAAAACAATGAGTTGCATTTTATAATGATCTCAAAAGCATATTTTTAAGTAAAAAAGTAAATATAATATATATACATATATACACAGATATGTGCAATTAATGCTGAAAATTAAATATCATGTATAGACATATATAAATGTATAGAAAAGCTGGAAAAATACATTAAAACTGTGAATAGTGTTTTGTTTCATTCATTCAACAATTTTTTACTGAACACATACTATATTCTAGGCACTGTGATAGGTGAAAATACATTGGTGAGTGTAAACAGACGCTGACTTTGCTCTCATGGATCCTGTATAGTCAAGATCAGCCTTTTCCAACTGGAATTCTGTCAGAAAAAAAACCATTTTATCCTCACCTGAAGATATGTTTATTGATTTGAGAGAGAGAGAGAAAGAGAGAGAGAGAGAGAGAGAGAGAGAGAGAGAGAGAGAGAGAAACACTGCTGTGAGAGAGAAACATTGATCAGTTGCCTCCTACATGTGCCCCAATGGGTGATCAAACCTGCAACCTAGGAATGTGTCCTGACTGAGAATCAAACCCGCTACCTTTTTGGTGTGTGGGATGATGCTCCAACCAACTGAACTACCTAGCCAGGGCTGAGAGAACATTTTATTATCAACCAAATAACCACATAAATTATAAATGTAAAATTGTAACTATGGTAAGTGCTTAAGAAGGAGAGGTACACGGTACAACAAGGATGTCGAGTAGTGCTATTGGAAGGTCAGGGGAAGGTTCCCTGAGGAGGTGACATTTGAGTTGAGGGCTATCTGAAGGATAAGCAGAAGTTAAGTAAAGGCAGGAGAGCTGAATAAACAGCATGGGCAAAGAACCAGAGGCAAGAGGGAAGGTGGCAAATAAGAGGGAACCCAAGAAGACCAGTACTAGAGCATGGAGAGCAAAAGGCAGCACAGTATAACCAGAGGTTTAAGGCTGAGGTTAGGGCTGACTCTTTAGAACTTTCTAAGGCCATGATAGAATTATTTATCCTAAGATCAACTGAAGATTTTTAAGTAGGAAGTGCTATGTTCATGTTTTCATTTTTAAAAGATCACTGCAGCTCCTGTGTGGAGAATGACTTGAGGATTCAAGAGGTGATTAGTTAATGAGTATTCTCAGGCACCCAAGTGAGAGTTGATGGTGGCCTGTATTAGGATATTTAATACACAAGATCAACAAGCCTTGATTATAGATTGGGCATGGTGGGGGTGACAACTCAATGAGATATTTGGTGGAATTTCTTGAAGACAAGGCAAAGTTTTGATTGGATTTGATAGATAGTGAACAGTTGCAGTACATATTTGAGTAAGGGAAGGCCAGGCAAAATCTGAGATTAGCAAAGGTCACTCTGTCAGCAGCACGGAGATGAATTGGAGGTGAATGAGAATATAGGCTGTTGCAGTGGTCCAGGTGACACGATTAAAACTGAACTAAACCAAGACATTCCCAGTGGGGATGGAGAGAGGTTGAGAAGATAAAACACCCATTGGAGGATGAGAGCATGGAGGCCATTTGGTTTTGGGACAGGGAGGGGAGTAAAGAGGACCAAGAACAACCTCTCCCTTCTTTTGGCAAGATTGTGCCTCTCTCCCATGACATCAAGCTCAACCAGCAATTCAACTCTCACCTGTCTCTGGGACAGCACCACGGCCTGCTGTGATAGAAGAAGCCTTGGGAGCTAGCATGGTCCTGTTGCTGCCACTGACAGGTAACATTCTTCAAGTCCAGGGTAAAGCATTGTAGTCCAATTTCCACTGAATCAGAGAAGGAAGTCACATTATGGTCCAACAGGCTTCTACTCTACATGGTATCCAGATCATTTTAACATACATAACTTGGAACATTTACTCTGATTCTTTGTTTTCTCCCTGAACATAGTTCTCTCTGTAGCAAGTTTGAGGTCATCAGGAAGGAGCAGGGTTATCAGAGTTTCCATGTCCAGCCCATGCCTCCCTAAAGACCTTTTTATTTCCTCTTCATCTCCCCATTCCTTTATGACTCACCTGCATCTCCAGGCAGGTCCACAGTTGCAGGGTGGGACCAGGGTCCCCAAGAGCCACGGAGGGAGACCCCATCAGGTTGGCTGCGCAGCTGGAGCCAGTAGGAATTCCCAGGCTGGAGCCCTGAGATGAGGCAGCTTCCACTCATCACTGTCAGAGACGGAGCCTTGAGAGAAGAATCCCAGTCTCAGAATCTAGGTCTGCCTCTCAGCCAAGACAGCCTCCATCTCTTATATTTGAAGCCCCACAGCATGCCTGTGGAGAGATGCTCAATTCCTTACTGGATATGCACACAGACTGGAGGCCAGGCCACTGGGTTTCAGGTTGTTTTCAGGGTTTTTTAGGAAAGCCCCATTAATTTGGAGGCCTGAAGCTCTCAACTTTGTTGGTGTGAATGACCAAAGTGGAAGATTCCTAAATAAACACAGTTCCTGAGGACCAATCAGAGTTTGTACTAACTCCCCAAGGACTAACCCAATCTAGAATCCCCAAAGTATGGCCTGTCCTTTCTTGGGGCAAAATAATTCGGGGTAGGAGATAGGAAGTGGAGTAGAAGAAGGCCAGAATACTTCTCTAGTTGGGGAGGTCTGCTCTAGTCCATCCTGTTGGGGTTGTGCACATGGAGTCTGGTCCAGAGCTTGGGCTGGGTTTGGCCTCCACTGAGCTGGGCAGCAGGTTTCTGTGGACAGCAACTGCATGACTGTGGGGCCAGTGGAGTTCCTGCGATCCTTGGGGCCATAGCGGAGTTCATGCCTCAGGAAATCACTGATTTCAGGAGCTGGGGCCTTCCAGCTGATCTGAAGTTCCCCTGGCTGGCTCCCGCCCATAGCCTTGATGATACTGGGGGGAGCTGGTAGGCCTGAGGGCAAGACAGGGCACATCAGAACTGTCTGAATGCCACAGTTGACAGTTTAACCTATGAATTGTAGAGAGGAGTGCTGGAGGCTGGATTGGTTCTCTTGGAGAGCAGGGCAGGGAGACTCCTTATCCTGTTCTCCTTTCCTCATGAGAACAGTGACCTCATTCCAAGTTAGTTAGACTCAGTGCTCCTCAAGAGTGGGGATCTCTTTTCATCAAGAGCAGGGATCTCTGTATACTTGTCACCTAGCAAAGCGCCTGGTGCTGTTGAATGAGTGTGTAAGTGAATAGGTTAATGATGGGAAGGCCAGGGTATCTCTGATGTGAGATGAAGTCTAGGTCTTGATGCCAAGGCTGGGAGGAATGGTAGGGTGTCTTGAGGTGTCTCTGGGGGTCTAGTAATGAGGGCATGCATGTTGTCCTGAAAGAGCACCAACTGGTCTGACTCTATGATCTAGCCTGGGGGCAGCAAATAGAGGGACCGGGGTGATGGAGGATGGCCCTTACCCACACTGTCCACAAAGAGCACCCGCTGAGTCAGATTCTGGTTCAAGAACACATTCTTCACCCAGAGGTGCAGTGGGAAGAAGAGACGAACTTCATCCTGGGCTGGAAACTGGCATACATATCGAGTTCCAAAGGGAGACACACTCTGGGAACGCAGGGGGCAGTCACGGGGCTCCTCCCTGTGGGCATAGGAAAAGTCCATTCTACCTACCCAGCCACCCTCAGGACCCAGGCTGGCTCCAAGCCCTACTTCTATTTCCATTATTATCTCTTTTTTCTCAGTGCCTGGGATAGGTTGGATGAGGGGTTATGTAGAGGCTTGAGCTGGATCTATCCAAAGCACGTCAATTCATTAAGTGGCTACTTAAGGCATGTACTTGAAGTAATTCTCTTATGGGGCCAAAGGCAGGGAAGCTACTGGAGCAGGGCTCAGCTGAGGTAAGAACAAGACAGGTGCAGGGGAGTGGGGCACAGCCCAGCACATACCCTGGGTAGGCATACAGCAGCTGGTATGTTCCACTGGGTGCTGCCTCTTCCTCATCCCAGAAGCAAGTGAGGTCCTCAAATGTTTGAGAAAAACAGTTCAGAGGCTCTGAGTCCAAGGCCAGCAAGGAGGCATCTGAGGAACAGCTGGTGAGTTGGGCTCTGGGTCCTTCCAGGCATTTTTGAGAAAGATAGGGGACCAGTGGGAACCTCCTAACTTGCATCCCTCCCAGGGCTCCCTCTTCCTGGCTATAGGTGAGATCCACCCTCCATACACCTCACCTTGGCTGGTGACTTGTGCCAGGTTTGGGGGAGCCAGGAGGAGGCAGGAGGTGACCACCAAGAGGGCCCAGGAGGGCATCTTCTCCGGCACTGTGTGCCTGCCTTAGCCCATCCTCCCTTCAGGAAGCCGGGCCCCAATCCCCTCCCGGGCCAGCCCCTCAGGTTCCTGTCAGATACAGCCCCACGTCCTGTCCCTGCCCCTGCCCCTGCCCCTGTGGGGCCTATTCAGACCACACTGGGGCTAAGGGCCAGGGGAGGGGGAAGGGAACAAGTGGGTAGGAGGGATTTGAAAGAGAGGATACAGGCTTTTGGTGGGAGGGAGATAGGGGTTATAATTTGACCATGTATCAAAAGGAGACTAAGCATCCGTGTGTGTCTAAATTGACTATTGTAGAAGGGTGTGTTATCAACAAAAATAGTAACATTTACTAACAGTGAGCACTTACTGTGCTGCCATGTTTTAAGTTGGTTGCGGGCACATCCCTAGTGGGGGGTGTGCAGGAGGCAGCTGATGGATGTTTCTCTCTCATCGATGTTTCTAACTCTCTATCCCTCTCCCTTCCTCTCTGTAAAAAATCAATAACATATATTAAAAAAAATAAAAATGTATCCATGTATCCTGAATCTGAACAGTTTTTACCACCTTTTCTCCTACCATCCTAGTCCAAGTCTGAATTACTGCAACAGCTTCCTGTCTCCACTCCCCCCTTTCTTCTGTCCTCCATGTAATGTGCTATGTTTAGACTGCAAATCATATTTCTTTGCTCCCCTGCTGAATTGCTCTAATGATCCTACTGCACCTAGAATAAAATCCAGACACCTTCCAATGGCACACAAAAGCCTGCCTGACCTGGTCCCTGCCTACTTAAATCTCATCTCCTACCACTGTCTTTACTCTGGCCCAGCCACAATAACCTCGTGTCTCTCATCTTAATCCTTATCAGACCCAATCTTTTGGCAACATTTGATATTCTTCCCCTTCTTTGGGCTCTACGATGTATCACATTCTCCTAGTTCCTCCTACTCCCCACCCCGTAACAACTCCCCACTCCCCACCCCGTTTCTTTCTTTCTTTGCTCTTTCTCTTAAATGTTGCTGTTCCCCAGATAGCCTTGCTTTGCCCTTTATATTGCCTGAGTGATCTCATAGCTTCACGTGCATCTATATAGCAGTAATTCCCAAGTCTTTATCACTCTCTTGATCTTAAAATTCTTACGTTACTTCTTAGACATCTCTGTTTGTTGTTCCACAGGCACTTCAACTCACCGAGCCCCCAAAGTACGATTACTAACTCCAATACACCCTGTTAGATCTTTTCTTCTTCTTCCCTTGCTCACACCTCATCATTGCCTACCTGGGCGTTTAAGCCTGAAATCTGACAGTGATCTTCAACTCTTCATTCTCCCTCCACTCCAGCATCCAGCTTTTACCAAGTTCGGTGACTTCTACAGGGAGCTGGTATAATAGTGGTTAAGGGTGCAGAGCCCACAAGACAAGAAGCTTGTCTATGACTGTCAGAGTTGAGATGAGGGCTTCCTGCTCCTGCATGGAAGGAGGTCCAGCTACCTGTCCTGTCATTTTCCCATTTTTCTCTGCTCCCACACAGCTGGAAAGAGGTGCCTTCCCCAGTCCTTTACTTCTTTAGAATATCAAGCAGGAACTGGACTAGGCCTAGGGAGACCACTTAGAGTCCAGTAGGCTTCATAAGGTCCAGCCCAGAGCAGCAGGCCTGGGTATTCTGTTGGTATGTAAGGTCAAAGCGCAGCCATTGCTGAAAGAACTCAAGGGGTTGCTGGATGAAGATGGGCTCAGCTCAGGCAGTAAGTGGAGTGCTATTAAACTGCTCTCTGGGGGCAGGAAAAGATGAAGTCTTGTTTTGTAGCATTTACTGCTTTTTGCGGTGGAAATACCCAACCATGGCTGATTTCAAGCTACTAACATAATGTCACTGAACAGTGACTGAGCAGAGAATTGGCTCTCCCGAGCCTGTACCTGTGCCCTTGCCCTTGTCTCACCATTTCCCCAGATTTCTAACACCTGTGTTTTTATCCAGTCTGAAAGTCCGAGATAGGTTGCTCCAGACACTTGCAGTCTCCATCTCCCCATCGCTTTCCCAAAATTGCCCAACTTCTCTCCAAAATGTTTGTTCAATTTACTCCTCTACAGTGTGTTAGAGCATGCCACATTCCCCAAGTCTTTATCAGTGCTGTTTTAAGTCTGCCATTCCGATAGTTAACAAATGTTATCTCCTTACTCTGTCCTTTTTCTGAAGCTCGAATTTGCTTTTATTCTTTCTCTGCTTAAAATCCTTCCACGATCCTTTGGACTGAGCTTCATCTCGAGATGCTAGAACACAGCCCTTGGACCTTTCATCTTCTAGTTCCTGGAGTCTCTCCCTCATCCTGCCACAGAGCCTTGTTTCCTTGCTTCCCCAGGCACAACTCTCCAATCTCTTAGCCTGCTAGTACTTTCTTTCTGATTCAAGATCAGCCCCCAAGTCACTACTTCTTAGAGAGTCTTTTGGAGGAAAAGGCTAATTTAAAAAGAGAACTGCAGTTTCACATTCCTTTCAGAGGCCTTAGTAGCTCTCTTGTGATCAGAAACAACATGGTGAGCCTTTGGGCATGACCTGTATAGGAAGGTGTTATAGAACTACATTTGCTGAATATGAAATTGGTGGGACTTTTGGCATGTTCTGTGCTAACTCCTGAGAAAGAGAAAGGCTAGTAAATGACAGCAACCTGAGAAGAAGAAGCTTCACCAGAGAGAAATTCAGTAGGAGGACTGTCGGGGGGGAAATTTTACACCAATGATGCCTAATATTCAGTTTTAACTTTACACCCTCTTCTGTGAATGCTTAGCTTCCCCATGAACACCCCAGACATGCAGTAAAAGTGTCCTATACACAATACCTGATATTCATGGTGATTTGGGAACAGGGAGAAATACTTTTTCTGATACCTGTGGAGTTGAGAGAGGATGACAGCCATGGAAAGCGAGCAACCTGGTGATCAAGAATTTAGCAAGAGGCATGAATGCATGGAACAGACTGACGGATCTCAGAGGGGAAAATATATGTATCTACCAGAGGCCTAATGCACAAAATTCATGCAAGGGGCTCAGCAGTTTGTCTCGGCTCTTGCAGTCCCAGCTTCATCTGGAAGGTTATCTGGAAGGATGTCTGGAAGGTTGTTCGGCTGTCCGGTCTAATTAGCATATTACACTTTCATGATTATGGATGCATAGCACACAGACACAAACAATAGTGTGGGGAAGGCCTGTGGTGGGGCTAGGGCTGGGTGGAGGGGGGAAAATAGGGGACATGTGTAGTACTGTCAACAATAATAAAAGAAAAGAATTTAGCAAAAGGAGGGATTCAGGTTGAGAGGTGATCATGAGCATGTAAACCTTTGCAGAGTCCTAGTAAAAACAGGGAGAGTGTAGATTTACCTGAGAATGTGGAATAGGGACTGAGCTGTTCTAATCTAATCTAATAAAATAGTAATATGCAAATTGACCCTCACTCTGTTACACCTAAGCCACACCCACCAGCCAAGCCATGCCCACCAGCCAATCAGAGCGGCTGTATGCAAATTAACCCAGCCAAGATGGCAGCTGGCAGCCACTGAGCTAGAGCAAACAGGAGGCTTCCATTGCACCAGCAATGGAGGAAACTACCTGCCTAGGCTGGCTGGGCTTCTGCTCAGGGCAACAATGTTTCAATTATAGAAGCCACAGAGCTGAAGCAAACAGGAGGCTTTGTTGCCTGCCTAGGCCTCTGCTCAAGGCAACCAAAGTTTCAATTATAGAAGATAAATAAACCCCAGAAACCTGATTCCAGCCAGCCTTGCTGGGATGTTAGGTTAATGGGAGCTGTGGGCAGCCTGAAAATAGCCCTCAGCCCCTCACCCAGGCTGGCCAGGCACCCCAGTAGGGACACAAACCCTGGAGGGACTGTGGGCAGCCTGAAAACAGCCCTCAGCCCCTCACTCAGGCTGGCCACACCCCCATGGGGTGAGGGTTCCCACTGGGGGCTTGGCCAGCCTGCAAACAGCCATCAGCCCCTCACCCAGGCTGGCCAGGCATTCCAGCAGGTGGACATCCCCCAAGGGGTCCCAGACTGTGAGAGGGCACAGGCCAGGCTGAAGGACCCCCCTGAGTGCACAAATTTTTGTGCACCAGGCCCCTAGTTGAATATAAATGGAAACGGCTACTCCAAAGGCTACCTTGAGGACATTTGGGTTGCATACTTACAACCTGTCCTTCCTCTGTGTCCCCTCAAAATTTTTGTGCCTCTGTTGACGTGCTTTCGTACATAAACAGCCATGCTGTCTCCACCTTAGCTAAACAAGTGGGGCTTGTCATTTAATTCACTCCTCCAAGTTAGGCTCTTCTTCCCTGATTTCCTATCCTACCATTATCCTACCAGCTACCATTAATAAACATTTGCATGTCTCATTTCATCACACAATGACTCTGTTAGGTGCCCTTTTCCTTACTTTATAGAAGAGAAAATGGAGGCTCTGATGGATTAAATGGGTTGTCTAAAGTCATTACTAAGGAGCAGAGCTGATATTTGAATTCAGGTCTGTTTGACTCTAAAGTCTGTTCTTTAATTACTACATGGACACCCTAACTAGAACCTCTGATTCCTCATTTTATGCATTGATTTAACATTATGTGCTTAGCACAGGGCCTGGTGTGAGTCTCTCCCATAGTATGAGGTTAAGTTCAAAATAGGCATCCAGAGAGACTTAATTTAAGTAAATGGGAAAAGGACCAGTAGATACCTAGCAGTGACCCCAAGCGAGAGAGCTGCAAAGGACTCAGTTTGGTCAGCCCTCCATCTTTCATTCTCCATGAGACTTCCTGGTTTCTGAGCTGCTTTTACTGAGCCACCAGGCTCTCTCTGAATCCTGAATCCATGTTTCCTTTTGAGGAAACATGAGGACCAACCTACTCCAGCCAAAGTCTTGGTCTGCCTCACCAGGGAGAGGGCTGGGAGTGAGATAAGAGGATGCACAGCCCATAGGAGGAGCCTGAGCTGCTCAGAGGGCCATGCAGGAAACCACTCCTTCCTTGGGGGCTGAGAGAGAATGACTCAGGGCTGACTAGTGGGAGTTCCCTTTTTTGGGCCAGGACTGGCTGCACTGAGGTGCCTTGCGTGTGCTCAGGTTCGCCTCCCCCAGCTGCCTGTCTAATGACCCTTTGAGAGATGTGTCTTGGCCCTTTCTCCTCTTTTCCATCATTTCACTGGAAACAAGTTTGTGCTGCTGGACTTGCCTATTGCTCCAACCCCCCTGCCCAACTCAGAGCATTGCCTATGAAAATATAGCTGTAGAGAGAAGCAGTGAGAACTGAAGCTGGGCAGGTGTGGACAGGTGAAACAGTATGTAGCTCTGTACTTGCAGTTTGCTGCCTTGTTTGTAGTGAGGCTGTGAGTGTGATGGGGCTACAGTGAAAATGTGGGGATCCTCTATTGGGAGAGGGTATCCCTTGGGTCCTGCTCTTTGCCCAGGACCTGGCGTGCAGTGAGATCAGTATATTTGTGTTGAATTTGGGAGTTGTATTATACCTCAATCTGAACGCTTTTCACTGTACCAGAGAAGTAGCATAGCACTATGGCTAAGAGAGGGACTCTGAAGTCAGAATATCCAGATTTGAATCCCAGCTCTGCCATTTACTAGTTGTCAGACATTGGCTAAGTCACTTAGCCTCCCTGAGCTTATTTTCTCTTCTGTAAAATGGGAATGATAATAATAGTACCTACCTAATAATAGTACCTACCTAATGTTGTTGAAGATTGAAGGAATTAATACAGGCTAAGAGCTTGGAACAGTGCCTGGCAATTAAGTGCCATATAAATATTAGTTGTTTTTGCTCTTTTAGTGACTGTCATATCCATCGACTCAGTTATCTAAACAGAAGCTTGCCAGTAAACCTAGACTCTACCCTTTCCTTCCATCCTCATATTCAACCACTGTCCATTTTTTTACCCATGTATTTCTTCCAGTTCACCACCACTCCATCAATTTTCATCTGCACTTATCTCCTTGCCTTCACTCTGTCTTCCTTTAATAGCTTTATTGAGATACTAGAGGCTTGATGCACAAAATTTGTGCAAGGGTAGGCCTTCCTTCCCCCAGTTGCAAGCTTCACAGCCGCCCCCCCCCCCCGCCCCGACCTGCACCAGCCTTGGCCTGGCACTGCCCATGTTCACTGCCACACACCCCTGGTTCCCTGGTTCTGCAGAGACCCCAATCGTGGAGAACCCCCACCCCCCAATTGATTGCCCTGCTGGCTGGTGGCCTGGACTTCCCTCTGTGGGGAGATGCTGGGGTGATGGCGGGCCCCCCTCCACCAATCGTATTACACCCACCTTGGCTGGCCTGGCGCCAGTGCATGTCATAGTGTGATTGTCGAGATGGTCGTTCTGCTGTTCGGCTGTTAGGTCAATTTGCATATTGTGCTTTTTTATTATAGATAATTCACTCATTTAAAGTGTACAATTCAGTAGTTTTAAATATATTCACATATATATGCAACCACAATTTTAGACTTTTTTTGTCGCCTCAAAAAGAAATCCATAGTTTTTAGCTCTTGCCCTTGTAGCCCCCCTTCTTTGTCCCAGCCGTAAAGTAGCAGATTCACCTATTCTGGACACTTCATATAAGTTATATACAAATATAATATGTGGTCATTTGTTACTAGTTTCTTTCACTTAGTATGGATACACACACACACACACACACACACACACAATTGATTTCAGAGGGGAAGGGAGAGAGAGAGAAAGAAACATCAATGATGAGAGAGAATCATTGATTGGCTGCCTTCTGCATGCCCCCTTACTGCACACCCTGTACTGGGGATCGAGCCTGCAACCTGGGCATGTGCCTTTGTTTTTTTAGTTTGTTTGTTTTTTAATTTATCTTTATTGTTCAGATTATTACAGTTGTTCCTCTTTTTCCCCCCATAGCTCCCCTCCTCCCAATTCCCACCCCAACCTCTGACCTTGCCCCCCCCATTGTCCTCATCCATAGGTGTACAATTATTGTCCAGACTCTTCACGCATCCCCAACACCCTTAACCCCCGAAAATTGTCCATCCACTCCCTTTCTATGCCTCTGATTCTATTCTATTCACCAGTTTATTCTGTTCATCAGATTTTTTATTCATTTGATTCTTAGATTCACTCGTTGGTATATATTTGTTGTTCATAATTTTTACTTACTTTCCTTTTTCTTCTTCCTCATTCTCAAAGGATACCTTTCAGAATTTCATATAATATTGGTTGGGTGGTGATGAACTCTTTTAGCTTTTTCTTGTCTGTGAAGGTCTTTATCCGACCCTCAATTCTGAACGATAGCTTTGCTGGGTAAAGTAATTTTGGCTGTAGGTTCTTGCTATTCATCGCTTTGAATATTTCTTGCCACTCCCTTCTGGCCTGCAAAGTTTCTGTTGAGAAATCAGCTGACAGTCGTATGGGT
>PVJC01027652.1:0-23250 GCA_004026665.1 Murina feae
TTTTTTTTTTTTGGTAACTCATTAAGTTCCTTGAAGGTCTCACTTAGTTCCTCAGAGGTTTGTAGAAGATTTTTGAGTAGCTTTATAACTGTGGTTTTGAACTCTATATCCAGTCATTTGCTTTCCTCTGTTTCTGTCATTTGTGATCTATCTCATTGTCTTCGCATTTTGGCTGGTAGAGTGGTGTTTTCTGTCCCAGTTGCAGTCTGTTAATTTGGCTGCAGGCAGGCAGGCAGGCAGGCAGGCGTGCAGCTTAGGGCGGGGTCTCGGAGTCACTGGGGCAGGGTCTCAGAGTCTCTGGGGCGGGGTCTCAGAGTCACTGGGGTGGGGTCTCAGAGTCACTGAGGCAGAGCAACCTGTGATGGCTGCCCCTCAGCCAGCTCTGCGGCACTATTCCACGCCCTGGCGTCTGCATGCCCGAGTCCCATGTCCAGGATCGTTGCAAACAGTTCTGCTAGAACGTCATAGTCATCTTCTGCCCCGTTGCCAGACTGCCCGCACAGCATTCAGTGCGACCCCCCGGAGCTTTTAAACCCTTCCAGGCTGCCTCCACCCTTTCCTACTGCCACCACCGCCGCCCCGCTGCCCTTTTGCATGTCCATACCTTTCTATTTTGGTGCCGAGAACTTCTATTCAGTCTCGATGCACTCCTTCTCTTCTAGTTGTAAAGCTTTTACTCCCTTGATTCTGGAGTATGATTGTTTAGGTTTATTGTTGTATTTTTTAATGTTTTTGGGAGGCTGTGCATTCAGGTTCATACCTTATGCTGCCATCTTGGTTCTCCTCAACTGATTTTTCTATATTCACCTTGTACCCAGTAATGTTGCTGAAGTCTGTTATGTTTGTGGATGCTGTAAGATTGTCATCAATGCTCTCCAGTTCCTAGTTTCTTGGGATATATTCCTAGAAGTGGGATCACTGGGTCAAATGGGAGTTCCATGTTTAGTTTTTTGAGGAAACTCCATACTGTTCTCCACAGTGGCTGCACCAGTCTGCATTCCCACCAGCAGTGCAGGAGGGTTCCTTTTTCTCTGCATCCTCTCCAGCACTTGTCGTTTGTTGATTTGTTGATGACAACCATTCTGACAGGTGTGAGATGGCACAGCATTGTCATTTTGATTTTACATCTTTCGGATGATTAGTGACTTTCAGAATGTTTTCATATGTCTCTTGGCCTTCCTTATGTCCTCCTTCGAAAAGTATCTATTTAGGTCCATTGACCATGTTTTTGACAGGGTTGTTTATTTTCCTTTGGTTAAGTTGTATGAGTTCCCTGTAAATGTTGGAGATTAAACCTTTATTGGTGATAACATTGGCAAATATGTTCGCCCATGCAGTGTGCTTTCTTGTTGTTTTGTTGATGGTTTCTTTTGCTATACATTATGCTAAGCCAAATAAGCCAGTCAGAGAAAGATAAATACCACATGATCTCATTCATTTGTGGAATATGATGAGCAACATAAACTGATGAACAAAAACAGATCCAGAGATAGAGAAGCATTGATCAGATGGTCAAATCTCAGAGGGAAGATGGGGGAGGGTGAGGGTAAGGGGAAGAGATCAACCAAAGAACTTGTATGCATGCATATAAGCCTATCCAATGGACACAGATACCAAGGGGGTGAAGGTATGGGTGGGGGTGGGAGAAAGCAATGGGGGTATAAGGACATATATGTAATACCTTAGTCAATAAAGAGGGAGAGAGAAAAGATTGTCATCAATGATTCTTTTTCACTAATAAGAATTGCATTGATATAAAACATGCCTAAGCACTCAGAATTACTGATGTACAAGTATAAAGTTCCAGAATTTGAAATACATCACATCTCTTATTTTCTATAAATGGATGTAATTTTTATTTGAGCCTTCCATGCATTTGAGCTATCACAGAATTTAACCCTAGTTAGCCATTCTTGGGATTAATTTCACACTAGGGTTATGTCATAGTTCCTGGGTCTGAGACATGGCCAAGGCCCAGAGGTCTAGGAGACCTCTCTCTGGTCACACGGCATCAGAACAGTTGATTTACTGCAGGCACATCTGTTTTCTCTGTGAGTCAGGCCTATTTAGTGACTTATTCTGGAAGGCATAATGGGATGGTGAAGTCAATGGAGTGCTTCATCAGAGCACCAGCAGCTATTCCATGGGCAGACTGGAAACAATACATTGAAATGAAGAGAAAAGGAAAGGACAGGCTAGTCAAAGAGTTATGTCACAGTTATAAGTAGTACTCCCTCCAGGCATGAAAAATTTAAAGAAAAGACCTTTTAAAAATCTGTTCTAGAAACCCTGCTCAGTGACTTTCCTGGGCTAGAATTGTGTCACTTGTAATCCCTTATGTGCAAAGTACTCTATATAAGGGTGAGTATATTTCTCTGGGTACATTACCACTCGGAGCAAAACTGGGGTTCTTTAGTGAGGAAGAAGGGGAAAATGAACATGGGGCTAGGCAACTAGAAATGTCAGCATGAATAATATCCTCCATTTAAAAATGAGCACACTAAGTCTTGCAACCTTCTCTACAAACATAAGCCAGGAAATCTTTGTGGCTGCTTTAGAGGTATCATAATAAATATCATCTCCTAAAGCAGGCAAATATGGAGTCTGTAATGAAATTATGTATCTTAGATTTGCAACCTGTATATAATGGGACTCTACTAGAGCTGGGAGCTTTAAGAGACATTTGTTGAGGTAGCTTTGCCACCAGGGAAGAGTCATGCAACTAGACCTGAGATTGTGCACAAGAAGAATCTGCTCACCCCACCCCACCAGGTCCTTGGGTGGTGGCAGCTGAATAGTTACTGGAGAAAGCCACAAGCCTGTCATTTTGCTTCTTCACCAAAGTGTCCTAAACATTTATGATCTTATGGTGTCTCCCAGCCAGTGTTAGAGAGCCTGCTCCGTGACCACCAGGAGGTTTTTTATTTGGTTAAGGTCATAGACAGAGAACTCTTTGGACTACCTGTCTGGGCAGAGTTGGCTGTCCACACACAGACTGCAGCAGGAGGAGTCTCCCTCAGAATCTCAGAAAGTAGGTCCTAGCAGTGGCAAGTTTCCATGACCCCCAGACCATACCATCTCAGCACTTTCTCCTTTCTTTCCCAATTTAACTCATGAAGTTGCTCAATGATACTCCTTACACACAAAAAAATTACTTAGACTATGCCCCTTACCACCAAATCAAGGAAGTACAGGAGATCCAACCTTATTTTGAAGATCAGGACAGCTTGTAGGGGACCAGGGGACAATCACCACCTGAGTGGTACAGAGGAGGTTCCGAGTGGCTTGTAATTCAGAAATACCTATACAATATATTGAGTTTTCCCAGAAGGAACTTTGACTTGGATATAGGCTATGTAGTGATCAAATGTACACACTCTACAGCCAGACTGCTGTAGAACCAGACTCCTGGTTCCACCACTGCCTAAATATGCAGCCTTATAAAAGTTGCTTAACCTGGCTGTGTCTCAGTTTCTCAACTGGGAAATAATGATAACACTTCAACCTCAGGGGATTGTTATAATATTAAATGAATTTATATAAAGTATGTAGAACAGTACTGATGCAAATAGGCACTCAATATATATTATCTGCCTATCATTGTCCTATTTCTAATGCATGGGGCTTAAAATAGGTCATAGCTCACACATCACTGGGCTGTTGATTCCCAAGAGGAGAAAGCGTTCTCCAAGAAGAGAAATCTGGGTTATATCATAAAGCAAGAGAGAGATCTTCTTTGCTTCAGAAGATAATACTCTCAATCACTCAACCTATGTCTTTTCTCCACACACTCAAGCACACTTCTATGCACAATATCACATACACAACCTAAATTTAGGTGAGGGAGAAAGTGGAGAAAAAGGAAAACATAAAGACAAGACTCAGATGAGGCAGAATAAGTTAATGTAGGTGAAAAACATAGAAGATAGGATGTCATTTTTCATTTCTTCAATCTCACATTCCAGGATGGTGCTGGTTGTCTTCTTTTTTGTGCCTACCACATGAATTCCAAAAGTGACAGTTCAGAGTCCCTGAAGAGTTGGCTTTGGGATATCTCCCTCCTGGGACATTAGTCCTTCACTGTATTGGATTCAAAATCACTCAGACTCTCAGGAACCTTGAACATCAACCCAATAAGACACATAGGCCTTGAGAGAAACAAGCCCCTGAGAAGAAAGAAAGAACTGTGAGTGGGCTAAGAGGAATGTAAGACAATACTTACCTGTCTTACCTTGGAGATTATCATAGAGTAGCCCCGGGCTTAGGGATCACGAGACATTAGCAGAAGACCAATACATCAGCAGGCAGTGAGTTTTTAAAAAGAGTATATTCTTCTTCAGCTTCTCTAAGAAATTTGAAGACTGGCTCATTCTCCAATGAGAAGGAAAATTGAGGCTGGTGGGAGACAAAGTAGAGGGCCTTAATAATGAGAGAAGAGACTGAGCTAGTGACCTGAAACCCTGTCAACTGAGCTTTAGAGCTTAGACCTTAGCCTCCAGTTGGAGGGGACCAAGGGAAAATCAGCTCCCCCTCACTAGAGAGCTGAACTCAGTCACCAGGACTTAGAGATCTGAGCGAGTCACATTGTAGACATCAACCAAGTTATATATTTATTCTGACAATGTATACAACAGATTTCAGCAAAGTACCTTGATCTAACTCAGCCCACACATTGTGGTAATTTTCTGACAGAAGGAAGAAAACTATTTTGATGAAGGAAGAACAGCTGACAAGATCAACAAAAGGAGCTGGGCTTCCCATGGAGGATGCCCAAGCCAGAGGCTACTCTGCACATATAGGTTTACCCTTTTCTCCTCCCTGAAGTGGAAGGAGAGTGATAACTCAGTGCCCACAGCTCTCCCAGCTGTGTAGGTCCTGATATCTCACTGCTCCTTGCTGTATTATCCTTCCCCTGCTGTCTCTGTTGTCAGAAGGAAATAATGGAAGAAATCAAGAGCTTTGTTTCCCAGGCGTTGCAGTGGCCAGGCTCAGAAACCATGGGAGGACTCTATCTGAGTTAAACTATGTGAGTTTGGTTGTATAAATAATGAGGGGAGCAGACGGGAGCTGGTTGCTCTTTATTTTGTCTGCATTAAAACTAAAAAAATATTCTATATCAGCTGTCTGCAACATTTTTATTATTCACAATTTAAAAATTAATTTGTTTTTTTAAAAAACATGTTTACTTGATGTAAAATTTAGTTCCAAAAGCATAACAAAATAAAAATACTCTTCTCACCTCTGACCCCTAGTCATCCTGTTTCCCTCCCTAGAAGAAACAACTCAATGATATATTTCTGAGATTTAGCCATGTTGGCACATGTAAGTATAGTTCATTCATTATAATGGATGCACAATATTCCAATATTTGCATATAGCACAATTTGTTTATCCATTCTCAGGAAATTTAGGTTATTTCCAATTTTTTATAATAAAAAACAATTGAAAGGGAAAGGAAGATGCTGGCACAGGTAAATGCCTGTACTTGCCACCTCCCATAACCACATCAAAATTTCAACTAAAATATAGAACAACCATCATCCAGAACCACTGGAAAGCTGGCTGAATGGAAGTCTTACAACTAGAGAAGTAAAGAAGAGAGCACATGAGACTAGTAGGAGGTGTGGGGGCATGGAACGGGCTGGTCCAGCACCCATGTGTGCCACTTTTTTAATCAGGAGGGAGATTGTCTCTGTAGAGGCCTCCTGGAGGAGCAAGGGCTCCCAGCTCCACACCAGACACCCAGCCCAGGATCCCAGAGCTGAGAAAAGAAGTCTCTATGGGCAGTAAGAACTATGAGCTGTAAAAACCAGTGTGGATTGGGGCTCAATGACACAAAGGCTGCTGGAGATCCAGCTGTTCCTCTTAAAAGGCTGGCATCATAAACTGAACTAACAAGGTCCCATTTCCTCTGAGTTCCAGTGCCAGGGTGAGGCTTAGGGAACACTGACACAAAAGAGGAAGAACTGGATTGTCTGGCATTGGGGCAGGAACTCAGGGGCAGCTTTCTCCCAGAAGGAGGTCCTCGCAGGGATCATTGTTGCTATGCTGTGACCTCCCCAGTTGCAGACCTGACTGACAGCCAGCCATTCCTGTTGCTCCACCTTGGTGATTCCCTAAGATCCCACCTCATCCAATTTATAACCCCACCCAAGCCGAATTTGGCAGCTTTTTCATATGAATGGCCTGTCCTTGATCAGGCTAAAATCTCTCAAACAAGCTGCAGCTGGGTAAGGGAGCCCCTAACCTATCACTAAAAGGTCCAAGACCCAGCACCAGCATCAGCCTGCCTTGTTTCATGGTTGGGTCTCATCTGGGAACTTCCAAACCCAATACAAAGAAGAGGAATCTATAGATCTCTCTGAAACTCCTGCTGGGTGGCCACAGGCAGTGGCTGACTTTGAACATTCCTGGAGACCCAAGAGCCAGTGTACCCAATGGTCAGTGTCAGACCATGCCAGATTATAACTCTACACATCCATAAGTGACACACTCAAGGGGCAGACTCAGTGAGCACCAAAGCCCCTGCTCCATAGGGGTGTCTCCTGCACAGTTGCTTTCCCACTCTACTCACAACTAGTCTTCACAGCCAATGAGCCTGGAGGTCAGTTCCTCCCAGTGACACCAACAGCAATCAACTCTCAACTATAACAAGACTGTGCTGCTCAAAGCCCACAAAGGTGTGCACCTAGAGTTCCCAATTCAGGTGACTGGGGAAGCTAAGCCACTGGGCCTTATAGAACACCTACTACACAAGGCTACTCTACCAACTCAAGAAGACATAGCAGCTCTACCCAATACATAGAGTAAAAACAAACATAAGGAAGCAGCCAAAATGCAGAGACAAAGAAACATGTCACGAATTAAAGAAATGGAAGAAAGCAAACTACTGGATATAGAGTTCAAATCCACAGTTATAAGCTTACTGAAGAATCTTCTAGAAACCTTCAAAAAAATGGAAAAGGACCAGTCAGAAATTATGCATACACTGACTGAAATAAAGATTAATATACAGGGATTCAAGAGTAGAGTAGAAGAGTCTTATAATCAAATCAATGATTTGAAATATGAGGAAGCAAAAAACACTCAACCAGAAGAGAAAAAAAAAGAACCCAAAAAGATGAGATAGTGTAAGGAGCCTCTGGGACAACTTCAAGTGTACCAACATTCACATTATGGGAGTGCCAGAAAAAAAATAGAGCAAGATATTGAAAAACTATTTGAACAAATAATGACAGAAAATTTCCCTTACCTGATGACGGAAATAGACATAGAAGTCCAGGAAGCACAGAGAGTTCCAAACAAGAGGAACCCAAAAAGGACCATACCATATTATAAGACCACACCAAGACACATCATAATTAAAATGCCAAGGGCTAAAGACAAAGAGAGAATCTTAAAAGCAGCAAGAGAAAAGCAGTTAGTTACCTATAAGGGAGCACCCATATGACTGTCAGCTGATTTCTCAACAGAAACTATGCAAGCCAAAGGGAGTGGCAAGAAATATTCAAAGTGATAAATAGTAAGGACCTACAATCAAGATTTCTCTGCCCAGCAAAGCTATCATTTAGAATTGAAGGTCAGATAAAGAGCTTCACAGACAACAAAAAGGCTAAAGGAGTTCATCACCACCAAACCAGTATTATATGAAATGTTGAAGGGTATTCTTTAAGAAGAGGAAGAAAAATAGAAAGATCAAAAATATGACAAGCTCATTCACTGCCAACAGCCTACCTTGCCACCTGCATGCCCTGCCACTGCCCTGCAGAAATGCTTCAATTACACACAATCCTTCGCCAAATTAGGCCCATGTCCAGGGCACTGGCTCCTCATCTCACTCAGGTTTATGCCAAAGATATAAAATTTGGTACAGAGGCTCGAGCCTTAATGCTTCAAGGTGTAGACCTTTTAGCCAATTCTATAGCCATTACTACGGGTTATTATTGAACAGTGATTATTGAACAGAGCTGGGGAAGTCCCAACGTAACAAAAGATGGGGTGAGTGTTGCAAAGTCCATTGACTTAAAAGATAAATATAAAAATATTGGCACTAAACTTGTTCAAGATGTTGCCAATAATACAAATGAAGAGTCTGGGGATGGCACCACCACTGCTACTGTGCTGGCATGCTCCATTGCCAAGGCTTTGAGATCAGTAAAGGTGCTAATCCAGTGGAAATCAGGAGAGGTCTGATGGTAGATGCTGATGCTGTAATTTCTGAACTTAAGAAGCAGTGTAAACCTGTGACAACCCCTGAAGAAATAGCTCAAGTTGCTATAATTCCTGCAAATGGAGACAAAGAAATTGGCAACATAATTTCTGATGCAATGAAAAGGGTTGGAAGGAAAGTCGTCATCACTGTAAAGGATGGGAAAACACTGAATGATGAATTAGAAATTATTGAAGGCATGAAGTTTGACTGAGGTTATATTTCTCCATACTTTATTCATATAGAAAAAGGTCATAAATGTGAATTTCAAGATGCGTACATTCTGTTGAGTGAAGAGAACATTTCTAGTGTTCAGTCCATTGTATCTGCTCTTGAAATTGCCAATGCTCACCGTAAGTCCCTGGTCATAATTGCTGAAGATGTTGATGGAAAAGCTCTAAGTACACTTGTTTGGAATAGGCTAAAAGTTGGTCTTCAGATTGTAGCAGTCGAAGCTCCAGGTTTTGAGGACAATAGGAAGAACCAGCTTAAAGACATGGTATTGCTACTGGTGGTGCCGTGTTTGGAGAACAAGGATTGACTCTCAATCTAGAAGACGAAGTTGGAGAGATCATTGTGACCAAAGATGATGCCATGCTCTTGAAAGGAAAAGGTGACAAGGCTCAAATTGAAAAACATATTCAAATCATTGAGCAGTTAGATATCACACGTAGTGAATATAAAAAGGAAAAACTAAATGAACGCCTGGCCAAACTCTCAGATGGGATAAGCTGTGCTAAAGATTGGTGGGACAAGTGATGTTGAAGTGAATGAAAAGAAAGACAGAGTCATAGATGCCCTCAGTGCTACCCAAGCTGCTGTAAAGGGGGCTGTGCCCTGCTTCAGTGCATTCCAGCCTTGGATTCATTAACTCCAACTAATGAAGATCAAAATATTAGCATAGAAATTGTTAAGAAAGCACTAAAAATTCCTGCAATGACCATTGCTAAGAACGCAGGTGTTAAGGGGTCATTGATAGTTGAGAAAATTATGCAAAGTTCCTCAGAAATTGGTTATTATGCCATGCTTGGAGATTTTGTGAATATGGTGGAAAAAGGAATCATTGGTCCAACTAAGGTTATAAGAACTGCTTTACTGGCGGCTGCTGGTGTGGCCTCTGTTAACAACAGCAGAAGTTGTGCTCACAGAAATTCCTAAAGAGGAGAAGGACGCTGGGATGGGTGGGGTGGGTGGATGGGAGGCAGCATGTTCTAGTCCTGCAATGGTGCTTTACCATCATTTCTGAGAACTTAGAGGAAGCTCAGGGCATCTCCTCACCTATAACTTCAGAGAAGTCAGTTGAAGGAAATGACTGAAGAAAAGGCTGGCTGTTCAAAAAAATCACTCTAACCATCAGTTACTGGTTTCAGATGACAACATACAATGGTTTACTGCTGTCATTGTCCATGCCTACAGATAATTTATTTTGTACTTTTGAATAAAAATACACTTGTACATTCCTGATAAGTGCAAGAGCCATGTACCAATGTACTGCTTTCAACTTAAATCACTGAGGCACTTTTACTACTATTCTGTTAAAATCAGGATTTTAGTGCTTGCCATCACCCAATGAGAAGTGAAGAAGCAGCCTTTCTGTGGAGAGTAAGAATATTTGGGTACAAAGTAGAGAAATATTCAATTATGTGACCTTTGTGTAATAAAAATTTAAGTTAAAAAATATGAACAACAAAATGGCAACAAATACATACCTATCAACTGTGGGGTGTGGCTACAGTGTTTTGGACAGGTTCAAGCCTTGGACTGATGAGAGGGCACAGTCCTCTCACTGCCACGTGCAAGTCCCAGCTTGGAGGGCAGAGCCTTCCCAGAACAATTATAGCCAACAGCTATAGTTGGGAGCCTGAACCTATGGTCCAAACATGTGGCCCACGTGCCTGAGTGATGTGGGTTTGATAGAGTTCAGGTGCATGTAGTTGAGTAGGTTCAAAACTCATGAGAATGTTGTAAACATCTTGATCACACCCTTACTTTGCCTCATGGCATCTGAAGACACGACTTGTGGGTGTTGGCACTGCGTCTCTCCATCAGTGAGCGCAGTGTCCCACCAAGACCCAGCTTTCATTCTCTTGTCTGTCTTTTCTTAGTCTTTTCATCACCCCCACTCAGGTTCACTCTTGGCCATGCTGGCATGTCACAATCAACAATTAAAACTAAAAATCAAAATAAACAAGAAACCTAATGAATGGAATAAACTGGTGAATAAAATAGAATCAGAGGCATGAAAATGGAACAGACTTACAATTCTCAGAGAGAAGGGGGAAGGGGGCATGAAGAGATTAAACAAAGATCTTGTACGCATATATGCATTACCTATGAACAAAGGCAATTGGATGGCAAAGGCCTGGGGTGGGACAGAAATAAGGTGAAGGGGGAAAAAAGAGGGACTTCTGTAATAATCTCAACAATAAAGATTAAAAACACACACACACAGTTGCAGTGAGCTTTCTTTATCATGCTTCTATGTGCAGGAATGTCGGTTGGGTATATCCTTAAAGTGGAATGGCCAGTTATAGAATATATATGCCTTCAGTTGTCTTGGTATCATCTAATTGCTTCACAAAGTTGTTTTTCCAATTAATACTCCCCATAATAGTTAGTATTTTAAAGCTTAATAATTTTTTTTCATTCTACTTGGTTTGAAGTGGTAAATCGTAGTGGTTTTTATTACCACTTCCCTGACTACTGGTGAGGGTCCTTATCGCTTCAGAAATTTATTAGCCTTTGAGTTTGCTCTCTGAGAATGTCTAGCATATCCTTTGTACATTTACATTTGACTTATTTACCTTAAAGTTTTTATTTATTTTTTTAATATATTTTATTGATTTTTTACAGAGAGAAAGGGAGAGGGATAGAGAGTTAGAAACATCGACGAGAGAGAAACATCGATCAGCTGCCTCCTGCACATTCCTCACTGGGTATGTGCCCACAACCAAGGTACATGCCCTTGACCGGAATCGAACCTGGGACCCTTCAGGCCACAGGCCAATGCTCTGTCCACTGAGTCAAACCGGTCAGGGCTACCTTAAAGTTTTTAAAGACTTCTTTACTTATCTTAGATACTAATTTTTGAACAGGTTATTGGAAATAATACCTCCCAATCCAAGTTTTTTGCATTACTATGATGGTTTGGTTAATAGAAGCTTTAAATTTTCAAAGACTTTAATTTATTAATTTATGCCTATTGTCTAGGAATTCCTCATATTTTCTGAAAAATAGAAGAAATTGTTTTTGGAAAAATTTCTCATTATTTCTCATAATGCTAAGAGGCACTCCAGAACCTCCAGGTGTGTGACTGCCCTAAGATAAATACCTGAACATATCGGGGAACATTCCCATCTTCAACTGTATGTTGGCATGGCTGGCAGGTGTTGCCTCCTCGACAAAGTCTTTCCCAACCTCTATAAAAGGTCAGTTTAACCAGTCGTAGTCTTTATGATTTTTTCTTCCAGCGTACTTGACATCATTCATAATCATATACATGTGTGTTTATTTGGCTAATGTATGTCTTACTCCTCAAGATTAGAAACTTAATCTGTCATTGCTCACCATATGTTTGGTAGAATGCCACACACAAAGGAAATACTTAATACATCCTTTCTGAACGAAACAATTGCCTAGGCATGGACATCTCATCTCCATCTGTACTATGTAAAAATCCTTCCCTTACAGACTCTCTTTAGTGTTCCTATGATTTGGCTCCCTAATGTCAGATCCAACAATGAAGAGTTCCAGAATTTGCAGAAAATAGCATGTCTGACTTTGATCTCAGGCTCACAGTCATCTCTCAGTGAGGTTCTCACATGGCTAAAATGACTAAGGAGTCAACAGCTCTTAAGATACAGTGAACCACAAAAAGTTGGTTTGTGGTGACAGCAGTTAATTGCAAGGCTGTGGTTATTAGCTAATCAAAATGAGTTCTCAGCCTTAACTCATCCTCAAGCATTTTGCCTCTTTTTTCTATAACACAGACTATTCTTTTATTCAACTTAAGGCAATGAAAGGTTATACTATGACCTTTCATAGTATAACCTTGGTATACTATGGTTTGGATTGTTCACTTCCCATCAGGAAGCCATGGCACAGGATTATCACATTGGATCCACCCCTAGTCCTCCCACTGTTCACCTGTCCCAGGTACACATCATATGTACCCTCCTCTCCTCAGTATGACTACAGTTTGGGTTGGAGGTGAGCTGTCAGATGATAACATTGGTGTGCAGCATCAGATATGTGATAAAATTCCTAAAGATGAAATTCATTCTTCATACAGACAGGCAATACAGAAAATACTCTGTCGTGGTCTACTTTTAGAATGTCATGTTCCTAGAAAGGAAACATGGGCGGGGGGGGAGGTAGTGATATGCAGGAAAGAGGGCTTCACATAACACCACTTAAAAGTAATGTTCAATAGGCAAAGGGTGTATCGAAGGCCAGAAATGAAATACAGAGACAGAAAGAGTAAGAGATAAAGCTTTTCTTTGGATTGACAAAAATGTACTTGGTGACAACTGATCAGTGCTAAAAGATTCCTCCCAACCCCCTTCCCTGGGGATCCCAAGAAGCTCCTCAAAAGCCATTCTCTTTCCTATCCTTGATTCTTTAAAAGTCTCCTACTGAAGCATAGTAATCCCTCCTTTTGAAAAACTGCTGTTTGAAAGAACTACTCTGTTATTTTTAGATAGTCTCTTATTCTATAAAATATAACTTTGTTTTTTGCTTGAATAGAAAAGGTAAACATAATTGTCTGACCTTGCAAGCTAGCCATCTAAAGGGCCTGATACACTATATTAAGTCACATATTTTACCAAGTGTTTGTTCATCCAAGGTTATAGGTGTTTGATTAGATATGATACGTATTCAAGGTTACAAGCTGTCTTACACAAAGAACTAGAAGGATATAAAAAGGAAATACTCCTTCTTGTGTTTGTTCAGAATTTGACCAAGGTAATCTGCTCTGAACCTGCGCGCAATAAAGATGACTCCTAACTAATTGGCTCATTAGGTGTCTTGTCCAGCTTGCTGATTTGCGATACAACACTATCTATTAAGGAATTTATGAGCTATCAGTTTATGTCTTACTAGGTTTCTCCTTGTACCTCCATGTTCATCCTTGCCCTAAAGGCCACACTTTCTCTATTTTGCACCATGTCTTATCATCCCCATCACTCCCTGACAGCGTTAAATGAAGCTCTGTGTGCACACTGTCCCCAAGGCTGTCATTGAGCACACGATAGTGCACATTCAATTCTTCTTTGGCTGTGTCACTGTCTGGTTAGATCACCACACAACTGTAAAACAGGAAGAATGACGTATGTGGAAGAGTGAAGGAAAATAGCACCTCTTCTGAGGCCAGCTGTTTTTCCCGGGGACTTTGTAGAACTGAACCCCAGCTCTTCTTTTGTTACTAAAGTATTTGCCATGTGTACATCCCATTTTCCCCATGAGATGCTTTGCCTTTTGAAGCACAGGATAAGTCTCTTACCCTCAGTGGGACTGAGAATCTCAGATTGCTCTTTAAAAGGCTGCCATGCCAGCTTTACCAACAGAAAGTATTTAGGTGAAATTCCTGGTCAGTCCCCCAGAAACTCATTGTAAAAAGCAAGAAGGAAAGGCATCATAAACCATGGTTAAGTAACCAGAAGAAATATCCAAACATTGCCAGGAGGACATACTATGAGAAGAAAATATTTCAATGGAAGGATATCCAGGGGGGCAGGGGTATCTTGTTTATAATTTCTGAGAAGAGTCTCTGAGCATAACTTCCAGCCTGAGATACAAGGAGATTAATATCCAAACCCTACTTCCCTGCTCTGGTTCGTTCTGATCCCTATAGAAACAGAGCCTGAAGCGAGGATAACAGTGGCAATGATGTATTTAGGAGGGGCAAGCCCAGGCAGTGACAGGGAGGAAGGGGAACGGGTCAAGGTCAGGTGCAGTGCATAAGACAGTGCTGTTACCACAGCTGGCCACTGCTTCACAGCAAGTTGCTAAATGACAAGGCAAGTTGCTCAGCAAGCTTGGTCACAGCATATGGGACTTCTCCAGAGCCATTGTGAGGAGTGTCACAGGAAGGGGAGAGCATTCATTGTCTGGGTCAAAAATCTGAATGTTTTGCTTGCTAAGTAGGAGAGAACTGTATTTGTGAAGAACAGTGTCTCCAAACCCAGCAAGAGCTAATCTAATATAGGATCTGGGAAATGGGAAATCCAGAATTTTGTGGAGTTTCAGAAGCAGTAATGTTTGGGGGGTTGGCTGACTTTTAGCTGTGGGATTGTGGGAGATCATAGCTGCTTGGCTGCTGTCATCTGACCCCTCAGGAAGCCAAGTTCCATGCTTCATAGTAGACTGTTCCTCTAAGTCCAAACTGGAAGGGCAACTAGAATGAATTGGGGGTGGGGGGGGAGAGAGAGAGAGAGAGAGAGAGAGAGAGAGAGAGAGAGAGAGAGAGAGAAATAGCCCACTTTGTTTAATCATTTAAAAAAAGGAATCTATAGCTCCTGCCAGGTTCTCAGTTGGTTGGAGTGACCTCCAGTATACAAAAAAGATTGGGTGTTCAATTCCAGGTCAGGGTACATAACTAGATTGCAAGTTCAATCCCCCGTCGGAGTGCAAATGGGAGGTAATGGATCAATGTTTATCTCTCACTTCCATGTTTTTCTGTGTGTGTGTGTGTGTGTGTGTGTGTGTGTCTGTCTGTCTGTCTGTCTGTCTATCTCGCTCTCAAATCAATAAATACATCCTTGGGTGAGGATTAAAACAAGGGACTTGTAGGGTGACTTAGCCGGGCTCTGGACAGTAAGGTAATAACATCCCAGAATAACAACTACTTTTTCAGTTTTCTTCAAAAATAAATAGATCCCTTGAGCCCAAATGGCTACCCCATGCTGTCCTCATAAATTTCTGATTCTGGTTGTCTAAAACATGGGGAAGAAACCAAAACTTTTTCACCGTCCAGCTCAGTGAGGGGTCATCACAACAACATCTCTCGCACCTGGACCCACCACAGAACAGTAATTTGCAGGAGTGCCTATCAGCTCAAAACTGCAGCTTGGCTTCTGTGCCCTGGACAAGAGAACCCTGGGACTCCAAATACAGAGGCAGACATCAGAGTTACAGTACCTTGTCAGGGACCTGGGATTAAAGGCAGAAAAGTGCCCATAGACCTGCAAACCCTCTCCATGTCTGCCCAGCCCTGGGTTTCCCCTCCAATCTACTCCTCATCATCTCCCCCTTTCATCCGCGTAGATGTCCCTGAAAGGATTCCTTTTCAGATCTTTTCCAAACACAAGCTTCCCAAGGAGAAGAGCTGGGAGGAGAATACCAATATCACACTCCTAGTGTGTAAGGCACCTGGAGAGAAGGGCTTTCTAACTTTCTCCTGGAAAACATGGAAACCTTGTTTTCTTTCTAGATGAGGGCTTCATTAAATCATTTTCATAGGTTATGTAGATATTGTTTCTTACATTAAGAAAATTTCTTTCTCTCTTGAACTGCTAAAAGGTTATGTGTGTTTTCATGTGTGAATATTGAATTTTATCAAATGTTTATTGAGATATTTCTGTCTTATTGAGATGGGAAGATTTTTCTCCAATTTGTATAACAAATTACATTACTTGATCTTTCCAAGGTTAAATGAGATCTGCATTCATAGTATAAACCTAACTTACTCATATTGTATTAACTTTTTTACATATTGATGGGTTAATTTTAACAGTTGATACATTGTACAGGGTATTTATGACTGTAGATGTGATGAGAATTTCAAGGTTATGCCAACCTTATAAAATGAGATAGTGTCTCTTCTTTTTTCTCTTTTGTGCAATATTTTGCAGCTGAAAAGTAAAACCATTTAGGTCAGTTCTCTGTGTGGAAAATTATTGATTACTGATGCAATTTCTTTGATAGTTCTAGTATTACCTAAGTTTACATTTTTTTCTCTAAGTAAGTGTTAGGCAGTAATGTTTTTATTTTGTCTAAATTATAAATGTACTAGTTTTTTAAATAATCTTTTGGCTTAGCTTTTAATGGTCTGTGACATTTAAAAAATATTCACTTTTTAGTTCCTAATAATAAATATTTGCATCTTCTCTCTTTTTTATCTTGATTAGATTCTCCAGAGGTTTGTCAATTTTACTAGCCTTTTCAAATAATTAATCTTTGCTTTATTAGACCTCTCTGTTGTATGTTTGCCTGTTTTATTAACTTCTGTTATCTTTTATTATTTCTTCCTTCTACTTCACTGAGCTTATTTCACTTAATAATTTCTAACTTCTTGGGCTATATGATCATCTCAATACTTTCAGTTTTTGTCATATATGTGTTAAGACTACATTTTTCTCCACCTGCTTTAGCTGCATCCCACAATTTTTAAGTACCATTATTGGCATTATTCAATTCAAAATACTTTCCATTTCTTTTTAATTTTTTTTTTTACTTGTGGGTTATTTATATTTTTTTTCTAATATTACAACGATGTTTCTAATTACCATTTTATTGACTTCTCATATAACTATTTTTTAGCCAGAAAGCATTGCAAAAATTTACATAAATGATCAATTAATTTATAAAAATATGTATTCTGCACTGGATGGGTGCAATTTACTAGATACCTACAAATTAAAAAATAGCAGTGGCCATTAACATAATGATTACTATTTCCTGGTAGTCAATATGACTAAGTCACAAAAGCAGGTTACAAAATCTTTATGTAGAAGAGTGACGTCAATAAGGTGGGCACACAGGTCATTCCCACTTTGCTCCCTATCACAAGAAGAACAACTGTTCATTAACAAGACACCACAAAAAAATCCTAGAACACAGGGGTGAGGTTGAAACACCCACTGCATCACAGAGAGCAACAAACCACTGTAGGGGGATGATGGCTGCTAACTAAAGTCAAGTCATTACATTGTACAACTTAAACTTACACAGTGTTATATGTCAATTATGTCTCAGTAAAACTAGGGAGTGATCCTATATGTGGCATTCTCCCATTTTTATTTTGCTAGGTATATATATTTGCATAGGAAAAATTTCCTATTAAAATACACACTAGTGCAAGCCTGTTTTGCTCAGTGGATAGAGCATCGGCCTGTGGACTGAAGGGTGCTTGGTTCAATTTCTGGTTAAGAGCATATACCTCGTGTGCAGGCTCAATCCCAGGCTCTGATGCTGGAGGAAACCAATCAATGTGTCTCTCTTACAACCCTGTTTCTTTCCCTGTCTCTCTCCCTCCCTTCCACTCTCTCTAAAAATCAATGGGAAAGTGTCATCGGGTGAGGATTAGCAATACACCAAACCATTGGTTGTAACTAGGTGGTGAATATCAGGTGATATTAATTTTTGCCTGTTATCTTGTCTTATTTGTATTTTTTTTTCATTATATTCTTTTAAATTTTGAAGATGGAGGAAGGGGCTATGAGCCAAGGAATGTAGTCCCTGAAGCTGGAAGAGGCAAGAAAGAGATTCCACCTTAGATCCTCCGGAGGGGAGATGACTGGCTGACACCTTGATTTTAGTCCCGTGAAACTAAGGTCAGACTTCTGGCCTCTGGAACTGTGAGAGAACAAATTTCTTTTTTTTTAAGCCTTCAAGCTGATGATGATGGGCCACAGGAAACTGATACACCACCTTATCTGGAAGTTATATTGTGTCCCCTGGGGTAGCTGCCTCAGAAAAAGCCACATCCTCTGAGAGGACTAAATAGAGATATGCATCCTCTTTCACTAGTGTGGCTACTGATTATTGAACTAAGCTTCAATCTGAAGAAAACTGGGCCATCCCACACGGCTTTGCAGTCCCAAGCCTGGATTCACAGGGAGAGCCAAGTTCAAGCCCACACCTGTGTGAGACCAGGGCCTGCACAAGCCCAGGCAAGCAGCTCCAGATACGGCCACGCACAAGCTCTGTGAGCAGGGCCTTAGCCATGTGGAACAGGGAGAACACTCAAGGCCAAGACCCCAGGACTATTCCTGATCCCCACACAGCCCCCTAAAAGAGGAACCCACCTGGGGAGTCAGGGAGAGCAGGACCACGAGGAGGCCTGCTCAGTCTTGCCTCTCTGCCTACAGGAGACTCCAAGGCCCCTTGCTTCTATCAACAAGGCCCAGGCATGGTCTTCTTTGGATGAAAAGTGGAACAGCTCCAGGTCTTCGCCACGATCTGAGCTTCCTGTCCCAGAGAAAGAGATCAATGAGAACAGTGACTCTGCTGCGCCCTCTGTGGCTGACCATTTTTCTTTAAGGAAGAGTGTAGACCGCCCTGGGTGGAGGCTGCCATGGCCGTAATAAATGTCCATTTCTATATAGAAACCACTGATCTCTATCCGTTATTTATTAAACAGTCACTGGGTACCAGCTGTGGGCCAGGCCTGCCTCTGTTATCTCTGCTCACATTCCTCCCATTTTCTATTTTCTGCTCACTCCCACCTCCTACCCTCTCCTCACAGACCCTTGCTGTGTTATGACCCAGCTTGACCCTTCTCCACACCTCCTGTGACTGAGCCCCTCACATCCAGCCCCACATCCCCCAGGGGCTCAGAGTCCCCTGATAGACCTTTCACTCCCAGCCACAGCCCTTTCAGCCAGTCCCTTGGTCATCCATGGTCACCTGGGTTTTGGTCTGAGACCCGTGCTGCTCACCTGGACTACAGCTACCAACAGAGTAAGGAAAGGAGTCTTTGCAATAGGACTGGATGGCACTACTTTGCCATCAATTAGCAAACAACTACTGAGCACCCACTATGTGCCAGGCAATGGAGGCTCAGAAGTGAATATGGCAGGCACCATCCTTGCCCTCATGAAACTCACAGCCTAAAGGACTTCCATTAGAATTTACCCAAGTCACTGATGCCAAATTCATTTTCATACAGGTTGGTCAGAACGGCCTGAATCTGGATGAAAAATCCACAAACATCATCCTGTTAGAGGATACTATTCTTCTGAATTATGACTTCCATCTTCCATGTGCATTGTCACATTTACCTTCAGAACAGCAATATTTAGGACTGAAAATAACTTTCCAGTTCTGTGGTCAGTGGAGCCTCACCTCTAGATGAAAGGGAGATACAAGGAATTAAAACACAGCCAGGGCAGCCATTTCTTTGTGGTTTACAGAAAAGGTAGCCTATGGGGAAACACTTCACTATAAACTCTGACGTGGAAGAGATGCCGCATTTCCTCATTACCACATCACATCAGGCCGGCTCGTGTGCTGCCAGAAAAAAAATGAAAAACGGCCTCCAAATGCAGGTTATCGTGGTATTGCTACATCCTTAGATTCCAAGCCTACAGTGATCCTCAAAGTCATCCAGCTCTTAGATTCTTAGCTTGAAGGCCTCCCGTGTGGCATGAGATTCTTTTTTGACACTGGTCCCCCAGTGCCTGGGTCAGTCTAGCCAGGCATGCCCTGCAGCCATCCCTTCGCAGGTCTTAATGCCAATCTGGGTGCCGCTTTGGAGTTAAGTTCAGTGACAGTTATAGATGAATACTCCTCAATCAAACACACACACTGATATCAAACTCATTTTCATATGTGAGAAATATCTTTCTGGGTTCCCATCACCCTCGAGGGTGTGTCTTCTCATGTCTTGTTGCCCATAAAGACCTCTGTAGCAGAATATCTTAATGATCGTGGCCACTTTTGTAATGAGGAGATAACAGATGACTTCACACAGCTTCTGTTTGGGGGCTGAAAGTCCTGAAACAAAGGTGTACCAAGATAATGCTCAGAAAAGGAAAATGCAGGGATCAAAGCAAACAAAAATATGCAACTATGCACACAAGCATGCATGAATATACATATGTGTGCATGTATTCATATAAAATGTGCACATATATAAATATATAAATATGTCTGCCTGTGCCCAGGTACATGGCTATAGATACAGGTATAAATATAGATAAATGATTTCATGAAGCTACCTTGACACAACTATAATCTATTCAAGGAACAGTTTCTATGCTTAGCCTCTGCATAGCCCAATCTCTTTCTGTTAGATGAGGACAATGAAGCCCAAAAATTAGCAATTGAGCCACCTAATGGAACTGGAGCCCAAGGCTCCTAATCCCCAGGTCAGGTTTCTTCCAACAGGCTCAGAACTGCAAGGGGTCTTAAAACTCATTTTATGCCCACACCCATGAGAAACTTTCAGGTCGCTAAGAGGTTTTCCAGCCTCTGTTGTAAGAGGTGTCTGGAGAGAAAGCTCCTGGGCCACCCAAGCAGCCATACCAAGAAACACACTTTTTGCTGAGCTCAAATCTGCCAGCTATGGCTCCACCACTTCTTAGAATGGCATAAAAGACTATTTACGTTTGGCAGATACGTGTTCTGTGTGGAGGGGCGGGGGGTATGTGTGTGCATGTATGTGCATATGTGTGCACTTTCTGTAACCATGTGATCTTGAACACATGACAATATCTCTGAGTCTGTTTCATTTGAAAATATGATTAATGATAATGCCCATGCAGAAGGCGGAGAATTCAATGAGATAACATATAAACTACGTATGTTCTGGAACATAGTAAGGTACAGATTCATATTCATGCCCTTCAAGTTCCCTCTTTCCCCCACACTGTACTTATGTTAATACACACACACACACACACACACACACACACACACACACACAAAGAACAGCTCCCAAATGACAGGCTCAAATTACTTAAATATGGCTAGGTCTTCTCCCTACATGAGTCAGCAGGGAGATAATTTGTCAGTGGAAACCCTCTCCTCTGGGACACTCAGCAGAGCCCAGGGTGGACTCCCTTGAGACAAGACTTTTCTCCCTTTATCTATTATACTAGGGGCCCAATGCACGAAATTTGTGCACAGGTAGGTGGGGGAGGGGGAGGGCAGGTGGGGAGTTCCCTCAGCCCAATCTGCACCCTCCCCAATTGGGGAGCCCTCAGGAGATGTGCTACTGATGGCTTTGGTCTACTTCTCTGCTCTCTGCTGGGCCTGTCTGCTCCACACCATGGGGATAGGCAAGCAGGCCCTGCTGGGTGCTGCCTGCAGGCCGATTGCCTGCTCCCTGGTCACCCCACGTGCCTGCTCTCTGGTGGATGCAGTCACAACCCAGCAGTCCGTGCTGGGTGCTGCCTGTAGGTCCCCATTGCTTGCTCCATGGTCACCCTGCTTGCCTGCTCCCCAATTGCCACTGCCACCACCCAGCAGGGTGCCCTGCTGGTGCTGTCTATGGGTCCTGATTTGCTCCCCCTTTGCCACAGCCACAGCTCAGCAGGCCCTGCTGGTCCTAATGCCTGTTTTCTAGTGGCCCCCTTGCCTGCTCCCCCATGGTGGCCACCACTGCCCAGCAGACCCTGCTGTGTGCTTCCTGCAGCATGCTTGTCTGCTAGGGGGTCACCACAGTGACCTCCCAGAGGTTCCTTGCTCCTCCATGGCGGTGCAGCAGGCCTTGCTGGGTGCTGCCTGCAGTCCAATTACCTGCTCTCTGGTCACCCTGCTTCCCTGTTCTCCCATCACCCAGCAGGCCCTGCTGTATGCTGCCTGCAGCCCCCACTTGTCTGCGCGGTGACCTCCAAGCAGGCCCTGCTGGATGCTGTCTGAGGGTCCCCATTGCTTTCTCTCCCATCGCTTGCTTAGCACCCTGTGCTGGCCAATGGGACACGCCTCTCTGGGCACTGGAAGGCGCTTTTAGCACCAGCTGCCCAGGCTGATCAGACCCAGGAGCCGGGCATGCAGGGTGCTAAGTACCCGCCCCAGCCTGGACTTAGCGCCCTGTGGACAGGACATGCTCCTCTGGGCGCCGGAAGGCCGTTTTTTAGTACCGGCGCCCGAGCTGATCAGACCCAGGAGCCGGGCATGCAGGGTGCTAAGTACTTCTTCTGCCAACGGTCTCTTCTCAGGCCTCAGCCGTAGGGGCGGGGGCTGGGCAGCCGGCTCCCGAACCTGCAGCTGCCACCATGGCCTGGAACCGACCTCAGGTCACTGAGGCTAAGTTTCTACCTGTGCCTACCCTCCTCGATTTGTCTATTTCCAGGCCGCAACATGGGGCCTGCTTGCTCCTCCCACCCTGCTCCTCAGGCGGGACCAGTTTGCGGTGGCCTCCGCCATCTTGGCTGGGCTAATTTGCATACAGCCACTCGGATTGGCTGTAGGCGTCCCGAAGGGACGGTTAATTTTACTATTCCGCTTTTATTAGTTTAGATTCTCTATGAGGTCAAGAAAAAAGCCTGACCTGCTCCTGTGACACTGTAACAAAGATGAAATTTCTGGGAGAAAGGGACCAAGCCATAGACACAAACCGATGTTAATCTCACTGATTCTGGTCCCCCATTATCTCCTCAAGAGTTAAAGTACCACTCATGAGTCACTACTTATGTGTAGGTATTTAAAATACTTGCAGCTGTACAAACCATTAGCATATGATGCCAAAGGGGGGCAGAAAACTAACTCTTAAAAGCCTTAGTGAATTAATCATGGTCCAGTACAGGTTCTGCTGCCTCTTATTATTTTTTCCTTCTACTTCATTGGTAGCACAGTAAACCCTCCTGCCACACAGTTCCACTGGTACAAGGCTCTCACAGGCCCAGCGCGTTACTGCAATACCTGAGTTCTGGCCAGACTCTGAAGGGCTGGCTGGGAAGCTCCAGATCTTCTGCTTTGTTCACTTATGGCTCCAGTGTTGCTCCCTAGTATTTGTTCAGAAACAGAGGAACTTAACAGCAGGGGAATATCTACAACTAGGAGATGTCATGCCAAGACTGGGGAACAGATAGAGATGTGACACAGCATCCTTATGTGTGAATTAGATTTTCCAAACACGACACTGCTATGTCTGTCCTGAACTGTGACATAGAGATAAAGATCCACTGGTTTTTTAGTCATATATTAGAGGTTCTGGTAAATGATTCAGTAGCATCCCTCTTACCTAGCCCAAACCAAACCATGGGCCACATCCCTTACAGATGTGGTAAGAAACTGTACACCCTGAGTGAGATGAGAAGAGAAAGAACCCATTCAATCCAGAAGGGTGTGGTGTGACTTTTCGGCCTTAAGGG
>PVJC01027653.1:0-23142 GCA_004026665.1 Murina feae
AGAAGGTGCAGGCTGGGTTGTGGGACACATCACCCTTGAGCACAAATTTCATGCACCAGGCCTTTAGTCCTATATAATAAAAGGCTAATATGCAAATCGATCAAATAGCGGAAAGACTGGCAGAACAACTGGTCGCTATGATGCACAATGACCAATAGGCAGCAGACGCTCAATGCAGGAGGTTCCCCCTGGTGGTCAGTGTACTCCCACAGAGGGAAGTCAGCGCAGCCAGAAGCCGGGCTCATAGCTGGTGAGTGCAGCTGAGGTGGTGGGAGCCTCTCCTGCCTCTGAAGGCAGCACTAAGGACATCCTCAAGGGGTCTCAGACTGTGAGAGGGTGCAGGCCTAGCTGAGGGACTCCCCAGTGCATGAATGTCATGCACCAGGCCTCTAGTTTTATATAAGATTATGATTACTCAATTTTATATAAGATTATGATTATGCAATGTTGAGTCTACTTAATCAGTGTCTTTGTACTTGGGAAGATGTTTGTACATAATGTTAATCCATTTTATTAATGAAATAAATGACCCTTAAGATTAAAATAGTGACAACCACACATTTACTCCAGCATTTATTATATTTTATATAACATATATAAACATTTTATTGCTTTATATTTATTGTAGACAATATTACAGATGTGCTCCCTTATTTTCTCCCATTTACCTCCTTCCATCTGGTTCCCACAACAACCCCAGCCTTTACCACCTATTGTCTGTCTTATGTGGATATAAGCTCTTGTGTGAATCTCCTCCTGTCCCCTTCTGCTCTCTCCCACTGAGATTTGTCAGTCTGATTCATGTGTCTCTGTCTCTCTTTATATTCATCAGTTTATTTAGTTTATTACCACCTATAAGTTAGATTATGTGATATCTGTCTTTCTCTGACTGGCTTATTTTCCTTAGCATAGTACTCTCCAGTTCCTCCATGTTGACTCAAATGGTAAGACTTCTTTTATTTAGGGGGAGAAAATATTCTATATTTTACTTACTAATGCATCTTTGGGATTTTAGAAAAGATTTTATTATCTAAAGATTTTATGTAAAAAGGAACTGCTTTACGAATTGGAAACTTTGAGTGTGTACCTGTGTATATGCAATAAAGGAGCATGGGCTAAAAAAAAAAAAACACAAACACAAATAGAAATCAGTAACTGTGATACACCTCATCCACAGAATGAAGAATAAAGTATACCATCATATAAACAGATGCAGAATAAAGCCTTTAAAATGGAAAATTGATTCAGAATTAAAAATCTTAGCATATCAGGAGTAGAAGGGATGGACTTCGATGTAATAAAGGTAACATTTGAGAAGCCACCAAGTGAAATCATGTTACACAGAGAAAATGTCAAAGTTATAATTTTTACATCATGACTGAGACAAGGGCTCACCTGTGACTACTTCTATTCATCAAAACTAGAAGTCCTTGTCAAAACAATTGTGCAAGAAAAAAATCTAAATGTTGAAATCAGAAAGAAATAAGTTAAAATGTTTCTCCTTATCTGTATACAGATGACATGATCTTGTACATAGAAAACCTTAAAAACTGTATGAGAGGCTAATAGAACTAGAATTCAGGAAAGATGTAAGATACAAAATCTACACAAAAACGACTTGTGTTCTTGCACCCTCTCAACAAAGTGACTTCAAGACTAAAAATTTGTGGGACTGTCTCAGAAGAAAATGAGGAAAGGAAACTTGACCTGGCTAAATGTCAAGGAGATCACAACCTAATGAAATAAGAACCCCAGAGGCTTGTGCCCTCAGTCTTGGTTAATGCCCCAGCACGTTCTCAGATAGCTTTCCGCTCAATGTGGCACTGAGTCAGGTGCAGGTCCCGGGTGACCCCATCATGTGGGGAAACAGTGACAGCGGCCCCAATGGTCACATGCAGACATCAGGTTTCTAATAACAAAATTTTCATAAATTCAATGTAATTACTCCTAGATCCTTTTCAACATCTTTTTCTAAACACACCTGGTCATGGTGGAGATTCTTCTATATCTTAATGTATGAAACTGGATGTAAAACAGACTCTAAAGAATAAATCACAACAGAGATTGTGCAGTTGCTACAAGTCCAGCACCAAATGTCCCTGAAGGAATAGGACCCAGGAGCTCTGTCTGTGTCTCTATAGCTCATGATTTTGGTCCCAGAGACCCACACAGATGTTCCTCTCTCCCCCAGAACTTGGTCCACTGGCTCTAGGCTCACATTCTAGTGTTATTTTATCCTCTGTTCACTTTGTAGGGGAAATATTGTCAGATGGAACTGTCTCCTGAACATGAACCTCCTACATTTTTACATCTTTCTCAGGTTGTGAGGGTTGCTTTATCTTGGTTGTTATTACTGTCAAAGGCATCTCTCATTTTAAAGCTCTTCTTTTTCTTTGTACGACAATTTTCTCTTCTGGGTCTTTGTACAGGTCTCCTGGAGAATTTGTGTCCTTTGGGGAGGGCCCAGGCCCAGGTGTGGGGAGCAATTCTTCACAGACATTCCCCCTTGGACCTGTTACACTCTGGGACCATGTCCTTTCTGTCATAATCCAACCCCAGAGCTCCCTATATAGCAGGAGAACATGCAAATAGGTCCTCCTTTGCTCATAAAAGCCAGCCCAGCTCTGACCCTGCAGCTCTGGGACAGGAGCCCAGCCCTAGGATCCCCAGGTGTTCCCATTCCCCAATCAAAAATCAACACAGACCATTCACCACGGGGTTTAGGCTCAGTTGTGTTTTCCTTATGACTCTTTTGAGAGGCACCTTATGGAGAAGAAACACTGAGCATGTGAGTGGGTATGAATGAGAGAAATAGTACACAAGTCAGCATTTCCTGACCAGGATGTCTTTGAGTTTTCAGGTGTCCAGTGTGAGGTGCAGCTGTTGGAGTCTGGGAGAGGCTTGGTGCAGCTTGGAGGGTCTCTGAGACTCTCCTGTGCAGCCTCTGTATTCACATTTAGTGACTACTGGATGCACTGGATCCTCCAGGCTCCAGGGAAGGGGCTGGAGTGGGTATACTTATTAATACTGATGGAAGTACAACAAACTATGCTGACTCTGTGAAGGGCTGATTCACCATCTCCAGAGACAACGCCAAGAACACACTGTATCTGCAAATGAACAGCCTGAAAGCAGAGGACAGGGTCATGTATTACTGTGCAAGACACACAGTACTGAGCCCAGACACAAACCTACCTGCAGGAGGATTGGTGACCACAAGGGGGGAGCAATCAGGGTCCCTGAAAATAAGGAACATCACAGCAGCAGGTGCAGTTGGAGGTTTGGGCTGGTTTCCTGTGTGGTTTCCTCTTCATGTCACAGTTTCCCTCAGGGAACCTCTGAATTTCTGATTCTGCCCTTATCTCTGTCATCTCTGAATTAGAAAGTCTATTGTAAACAGAGACAACTTTCTCATGTGGACAATCTGTTGATAATTATTTTTCAGACACTCTATGTCAAGTACCAACTCGTGATAAAAAATTCTGCCCAAAGCACCTAAGTCCAACCAGAGGCTCTGCTGACTCAACAGTGAAGCTCAGCCCCACACAGTTTATGGTCCCAGCCAGCCAGCAGCAGGACACGTGTGTGCTGAACAGTGGGCACTAGAGTCATGTGACTCCAAAGCTAGAGAAGAAGGACCATGCGGGGGGGGGGGGGAACAGTCACTGACTAATCGTCATGCTCATAACACCAAAAGTAGGTGACACCGGGCAGAAGCAGTGGGACCCACAGCATATTGTACACATGTCCAGGCTGACGACAAACACACACACCAAGGGACATGGAATGATCATTGTGCTCATAGTTGAAATCTCTGGGAGGCACAGGAAAGGCCCGCCAGAAAGTCAAAGGTCCTTGGATAGAGGCAGGAAAGGAAGCTTTTATTTTCTGTGAGGTGGGGGGGTGAGTAGGCAGAATTTTACTCTCTTGTGTGGTTCCAACTTCTTGGTGGCAAATGAAGAGGGGAACAAATCATTCCTATCAGAGTTCCCTTGGGGCTGATGGAGGAGAGGCAGGATGTAGCAATCAGTTGTCAGCAGTGAAACAAAGTAATATACAGTGTGACTACCAAATTCATGTAATAACCATAAATACGAGCAAAAATGAGACTGAGGGTCATTATGTGTGAACAACAACGATATCTACATAAAATGAGTAGAAAATGATTGACTATAACAAGGAGGAGAAGGAGGGGAAGAGGAGAAGCATAATATGAGGAGGAGGATGATGACTATTGATGGAAACAGGGGCCCTCATCCAGTGAAATGCAGGCTCCTCGTGCAAACACAGAATCACTATGGCTCCTCCAGGGAGGGGTGTCCACTCTTCTCTGTCAGTGTTGAGAGATTTCATAAATGGGACCCAATGATTATGCAGCTTTCATGATCCATGTGGAGACCAGATCAGTAATGACCCCAAAGGTGTCCATGTTCAGATCCCCTGGACCTGGGAAGGTGTTACCTTCTAGAACAGAGACACTATGAGAATGTGCATGTAGGAAACAGGGTTACCCTTGCCACCAGTTTGCAATGACATGTTCTTTATTTCTCTTGTTCTCTACCTGCATGATCTTTAACAATTATATTTCTCTCTCACACACACTTGTTCATATTTATTAATGAACAAGCTGTCTCTCTCATGCCCTGCACTTTCTTCCGTGCTTTCACTGGAGGAGGCTTTAAAACCACATGTCCAGTAACTCTCTATCCTGAACATCTGGCTTATTTCTGTTTTGTGACTCAAAACAAGTTCAGCTTCCTCCCCTCGCCCAGTTCCACACTCACATCCAGATTTATGGGTAGTTTCCCAGCAGCACTCCTCTCTGGTACCAGAACCTGCTCCAGTCCCTGTGGCTGCTGTTGCCAATCATATGGACAGCAGAGGCTCAGCATTTTCTGGGGAGTTCTTTGTAAAATCACCCAGAACAGGTCCCATTAAAGAAAATAATGATGAATTGAATGTTAATATAAGTAAAAACATTTGTGCCACCAAATACTCCATCATGGAAATTAAATACCTAGCTTAGCAGGAGGATATATTTCTGAATAATGTGCCTAATGGGAGAATGTGTTCATTACACATGAAGGATGTTGCTGTGTGTTATGGGGGAGAGCCCGGCACCCACTGACCACAGTGAGCATCCCCAGAGATGGGGCACAGGGAGGCTGGGATGAGGGTTTCCTGGCAAGGTTGAAGTTCCCTTTCCTGTGAGAAAATGTGTGCTAGGAATTCTCCAGTTTCTCTCACTTAAACCCCAACATCACTGATAGCACTAGACTGAGAAATCAGGTCACTTAACAGGCTGCCATATCATTTCAACATATAAGATATTCTCAATTGTGCACATGCATAGTCACTGCTTTCATTTATTATCTCTTCTCCAAGTTAAAACATTACTCTTTCTGATGTGATTAGTTTGGGATCTTTCAAAAGGAAAGAGTGCTTCCATAAGGAAAGAGTTTGCAGTGTGATATAAAACAATAAAAAGTTCCAACATCAAGGATCAAGGGTCTCCCTATCTGGTGCTTGTGAAGCAGTTACTCATATCAAAGTGAAGAAATGAAGAAAACATGCCATTAAAGATGGCTGTTATTTTTAATATGTTTACATTAAAGTAAACATAATTGGGTGAGGGAGAGAGATCAACCAAAGGACTTGTATGCATGCATATAAGCATAAATGATGGATGTGGACAACAGGGAGTGAGGGTGAGGGCAGGGGTGGGGGGATGAGAGGACATTGGGGGGATAAGGTCACATTTGTAATATCTTAATCAATAATGGGGAAAAATAAAAAATAAAAAACAACTAATAAGTAAAAATGAGAAAAAAGATAAGATTAAAAAATGACAATGATATATGTAAGTGTTGGATTTCAGTAGATAAACAAGTGCTAAACCCTATCAAATTTGTTTGAAAGATTAATGACAACTTACAAATGTAACATATTCATCTAGTCCCACATTTGTTCTTATGCTCAGGTGAGGTTGTCCTTGATTGAATTCCAATCAGCTTAATGACCCAAGTGGCCCCCTGTCCAGACTTACATGGTGAGTGAGGTCAAGAGAAGATATGCCCCCACATGGGCTCCAGAAAGGCCAGGGAAGTTTAGCCTCAGACCCCACATTTATAGGAAAGGCTGCCCCACATGCAAATTTCTGTTCAAGCTCCAGGGTAAATCCTCTCCTGGGCTGTGCAGACTCACAGCTCTCTCCTCACACAGGCTGAGGTCTCTGGGAAGGCAGAGCTGTGGACTAGAAGATGAGGCTGCTGGGTGTTCTCCTGTGCCTGGTGACAGCCCCCCAAGGTGAGGGTCTCAGGGGCCAGACAAGGGTCATAGGAGGGCTGTGATTGCACATGACTGACAGGGATTGATGCTCTTTGTCCCCAGGTGTCCTGTCCCAGTTGCAGCTGCGGGAGTGGGACCCAGGACTGGTTGAAGCCTTTGCAGACCCTCTCCCTCACCTGCGCAGACCATGGATTTTCCACCACAACCAGTGCTTACTGCTGTAATTGGATCCGCCAGCCCCCGGTGAAAGGGGCTGGAGTGGATGGGGTGCATATGCTATGAAGGAAGTACTTACTACAGACCCTCCCTCAAGAGCCGAACCTCCATCTCCAGAGACACATCCAGGAACTAGGTCTCCCTGCAACTAAGTTGTGTGACCACAGATGACACAGCTGTGTATTACTGTGTGAGAGACACAGTGAGGGGCAGTCAGTGTGAGCCCAGACACAAACCTCCCTGAGCCTATAGCAGGCCTGGTGGGCCAGGGGCGCTCCGAACACCAGGGGGCGCTCAGGACCCACCAGCACTGTGAGCAGCCCCAGGAATAGGGGCAGAAGGAGGTGGAGAGGGAAGGTCCTTCCTGTTGGGCTGAGGGACTCCCTCTCAAGCTCTCAGCTGCCTCCAGGGAACATTCTTCCTTCTCCTATTCTCACTGCAGACAACAAGGAAGAAGAGACACTGTTTACAGGTGAAATGTTGGCAGTGACAGGGACTCTTTCATGAAGTCTCCTTCACAGATTCTAAAAGTGACTTTTTTCACAGCCTTTTCAATGTTCCCCTGAGTGTAAATTCCACAGGTGGGTTGCTGGGATTGGGCTGTGTGCATAGCTCTGCACTCATCCCTCCTGGGTCACTGCTAACCACAGTGTCTGACTCTCCATGTACCCTCCCCTCCTGGTTCCAGGGGCAGTCCTGCTGATGAAAGCCCTGAGCACACTCAGGGTTGAGGGACCTCACCATCCCTCTCTGGGTCCACATTGATAAGCACAGGGAACCCCACATTCATCCACATGAGGGACCCCTGCTGTCCTGCAGGAAGCAGTGCTAACCCCGCAGTGGGGACAGGTGACCCTGAGGGCTCGGATGTGCATTAAAGAACTCCTCCCTCCAGCTTTCCTCTTGGATGCAAGGTTTTCTAGCTTCACTGTGGGTGAGATGTCATCGAGAGCGTGTTGGAAGCCTAGGAGCATCCATGGGACCCCCTGTGTCTACACCATCCTCTAACTACTTGCTGAGGAAACAGAGTCACATAGACAAACACAATCACACACAGTCACACATACACACAGTTACATACTCATTTATGGAAAATACATGCATTCACACATGAGCAGTGATACAAAACTGTCCATGTAGTTGCACACTGTACTTTATGAATTCTGTGTACAAAAACGTAGCTATGTTTTATTCTCTGAGATCCCATATGAAATATGTGGTCTGTAGGCAGCTATTATTTCAACAATGACCATGCCCTGTGAAGATCAACAGTTGTATTTCTCAGTCCATTTAGTAGGGGCTCAAATTAGGAGTTGGATCCCAACTTTGCTAGTTTGCCACAAAATAAAAAAAATGATTATTGAAATAAAAGCCAAGGACCCAATGGATTCAATGGTGAATTCTACCAGAATTTCAAATAAGAATTAATATATTTTAGTCAACTCTTGAACCCTACCAAGAATTAAAAGAAGAGGCAACACTTTCAAACAGATTTATTGAGGTGACCATTATGCTCATATCGAAGCCAAGTAAAAACATAAAAAATGACATATCAGTATTCCTGATGAACATACATGCAAAAACCCTCAATAATACACTAGCAAACTTAACAGCACATTGAAAGGACCATTTAACATGATTGAGTGGGATACAATCCTAGCATGCAAGGATGGTTCAAGGTATGTAAACCAGTAACTGTGATACATCTCATCTACAGAATGAAGGTAAAGTATACTATCATATAAATAGATACAGAATAAAGTCTTTAAAATTGAAATTCCATCAGAATTATAATTTTTAAGAGATAGTTGTAGAATTCCTAGGCCTCAATACACTAAAGGCTACATTAGAGATGTCAACAAGGGACATCGTGCTACACAGAGAAAATTTCAAGGCTTTTATTCTTACATAGAGACCAAGGCAAAGGCTCCCCTGTGACTACTTCTATATGTCAAAACTAGAAGTCCTTTGAGAATAATTAGAAAAGAAAAAAGAAAATTTAAATGTCTAAATCAGAAAGAAACCAGCTTAAATGTTTTTTTTTTCTTATCTGTATGCAGATGACATGATTTTGTACATAGAAAACCCCAAAATCTCTATGAGAAGCTATGATAACTAATATTCAGGAAAGATGTAAGATACAAAACCAACACACAAATGACTTTTGGTCTGCACACTCTAAATAAAGTGTCTTCAATATGTAGGGCTGTTTCTGAGGAAAGTGAAGGAAGAAAACATGAACTGGCTAAACAACAATGAGATGACAACCTAATGAATCATGTGTCTTGGTTAGTTCCCCCATCGTGTTCCTGGGTTGCTAACTCCCAATGTGGCACTGAATCAGGTACAGGTTCCATTTGACCCCTATAATGTGGGGACATGGTGATAGGGTTCCTAAGGGTCACTTGTAAACATCTGTATTAGGGTTGGCTAGTGACTCGTGCTGTGCAAGAATTCACAACTAAATGGAGAGATAGAGAAAGGAATAGTGTTTCACATTCCAGAAAAATAAATGGCTGGTGTATCACTAGTCAATACAGGGAAGGAACAAAATGCAGCCTCTACTTTAAAGAGTAATGTCTGCTGTTGCTAGGTGACAGGGAAGGGGAAGGATTTAGGGCTGACGTTGAGACAGTTTATTTGCTTTCAAGGAAACAGTCTGGCAGATGTCCTGGGGAGGTGTCTCATCTGTACTTATCCCAGGCTTGTAAAACATGCTTAGAGCAAAAGGTATGAGGATTTACAAAGAGGCTTTTTGAACTGGAGGGGTGAATGGAATTTCTATTAACTAGAGACTCATTGGTGTGATTTATCCCAGAGATCTGAAAATAGCATGGAAGAGGGGCATGCAAAAATGCTGCCTTGAGAATAGCTTATCTTTGCCCACAGTTTGAACAGAGGGGCTGTTTATATCAGAGAAGCTAACAATTTTGAGGTTTAATTATCTGGTGCTTCTCATAAGTTATGGTGGCCACAGCAAAGAAAAAAAAAGGCTATTTTCCATTCATTACAGTCGTGACATTCTCCTGTCCAAAACTTGATTACTTCTAACTCATTACTGACATTTTCATCTAGACAGATCTGGTTATGATGGAGATTCTTCTATATCCCAATGTATGAAGCTGGATCTACAACAGAGTCTAGATTTCCTACCAAGACCAAAGACACACAGGTCCAGGGTTCCTGTTTCTTTAGGTTGTCATTTCCTTGTTGTTTAGCCAGTTCATGTTTTCTTACACACATTCAACACCAGCCTCACCTGAAGGAATAGGACCTGGGAACTCTGTCTGTGTCTCTATAGTTCATGCTTCTGTTTTCCAGGTACCTACACAGACTCAACTCTGCCCCAAAACTTAGTCCATTAGCTCTAGGCTCACACTCAGGTCTTAGTTTATCCTCCGATCACTTTGTAGAGGAAATAGTGTCAGATGGAACTTCCCATCTCCTGATCATGAACCTCCTGCACTTTTACTTCTTTCTTGTATTATGAGGGTTGCTTCCACTTGGTTGTCATTACTGGTGAATGCCAAAGACATCTCTCATTTTGAACCCTTCTCCCTATATTTTTATGAAAACTCTCTCACCTGGGTTTTCATGTAGGTCCACTGTAGCAGTTGGGTTCAGAGGGGACGGCAAATCCAACACCAGAGCTCCCTATAGAGTAGAAGGACTGACCTAGAAGCTGTGGACAGGAGCCCAGCCCCAGGATCCCCAGGTGTTCCCATTCTCTGATCAGAACTGAACACAGATCGCTCACTGTGGGGTTGGGGCTCAGTCGGATTTTCCTTGTTTCTCTTTTAAAAGGTAATTTAAGGACAACAAGAGACACTAAGTATGTGAGTGGATGTGAGAGAAATAACGAATATGTGAGTTTCCTGTCCAGGATGTCTCCGTGTTTGCAGGTATCCAGTGTGAGGTGCAGCTGCTGAAGTCTGGGGGAGGTTAGGTGCAGGTTGAGGGATCTCTGACACTCTCCTGTGCAGCCTCTGAATTCACCTTCAGTATCTACTGGATGACCTGGATCAGCCAGGCTTCAGGGAAGAGGCTGAGGTCAGTTTCTACTATTATTCATACTGATGGTAGCACATACTACCCAGACTTGGTGAAGGGCTGATTCACCATCTCCAGAGATAATGCCAAGAACTTGCTGTATCTGCAAATGAATAGCTTGAGAGCCCAGGACACGACTCTGTATTACTGTGCAACACATGTAGTGAGGGGATGTCAGTGTAAGCTTAGACACAAACCTCCCTGCTGGGAGGACTGTGACCATCAGGGGGCACTCAGGTTCCCTGAACATGAGGACCATCTCAGCAGCAGGTGCAGTTGGAAGCTTGGGCTGGTTTCCTGTGTGGTTTCCCCTCCATGTCACACTTTCCTCACAGAACCTCTGAATTCCTGATTCTTTGTTTAAATCTGATGTCTCTATGTTAGAAATGTCTGTTGTAATCAGAGACAATGTTCTCACATAGACAAACCACTGATTGTCTCTTTCAGACACTCTTGTGCCAAGTACCAATTAATGATGAAATCTTCTGTCTAAGTGAGCTAAATGCAACCAGAGACACTGTTGATTCAACACTGCAGCTCAGCCCCACAGAGCTTAGGGTCCCAACCAGGCAGTAGAAGGTACAAGCATCTTGGACAGTGGACACCAGAGGAGTGTGACCTCAATGCTACTGAAGAAAATCCTTAGTGGTAAAAGTCATTGACTTGTGATCATGATCATAGCACTGAGAGCAGGTGACACGAGGCAGAGGCATAGAGACCCACAGCAGCTTGGTACAGATATCCAGGTTGATGACAAGCCCACACACCAAGGGGACATGGAATGTTTATTGTGCACAGAGTTGAAACCTCTGGGATGCTAGGGGAGTCAGAGCTGTTTTGATGGAGCCAGGAAAGGAGACTGACTTGATGCTTTTATTTTGTTGAGGTGTTGGGGAAGGAGGAGGAATTCTGCTCCCCGTGGTTTCTATGGTTTTAATCTCCCAATGACATCTAAAGCCTAAACCAGAATTTCTTACCATATTTCTCCTGAGTACTAGACGGAGAAGAGGCAAGACTAAGCCATCAGTTATCAGCAGTGAAACAAAAAATGAAATAGAGTATGGTTACTGATTTTTCTTAACAACTTTACAAAATTAAGCAAAAATTGAGATGAATTGTCACGTGTTCAAAAAAGAGGTCTATAGAAAATGAGAAGGATATAAGTAAGCAAGGGAGTATGATGAAGGTGATCATGATGATGATGATTTCATTGGTGATGGTGGTTATGGTGGTGGTTACAGAGATGATAGAATTGGACATTGGTTTTAGTCCAATGTTTTAATAGAAATGTGTACTTTATCCAAGATTATCAGTTTTAAGAAGGCCTTGTATTAACTTACAGTTGGGCCATTGGCATTTCAATAACATCCAGTGAGTAGATGCCTACTTTTCTTTCCTATAAAAAGCCATTGTGTGTGGACAAACCCAATGTCTATAGAAAATGAGAATAAGGATTATAAGTAAACAAATGGTGATGATGATGATGATCACTTCAAAGGCCTGAGACACGGATCTTGGTCTAATCAAATGGTGGCTCCTCATAGAGACACACCATCATCATGGGTCCCAGTGAAGGGTCCACTCTTCCCTGCAAGTTTTGAAAGATTTCATAAACGGGGCCACACTGAATTATGCAGCTTGGATGAGCCATGGTGAGACCATGTGGCTAACGACCCCAAAGGTTTCCAAGTGAGAATCCCCTGGACCTAGGAAGGTGTAACCTTCTGAAACAGAGACTGTGAGAACGTGCATATTGGAAACAGGGATCTCCTTCCCACCAGTATGCAATGAAATGTTCCTTATTTTTCTTAATCCCTGCCTGCACGATCTTTAATGTTTTCTGTTTCTAAGAAATTCCTGTTCACCATTATTCAGGTATTTCCTATGATGCTACAAGCTGTCTCTCTCATGCCCTGCACTTCCTTCTGGGCCTTCACTGGAGGAGGCTTTACAACTTTATGTCCAGTAAATCTCTGTCCATGAACATCAGGCATATTTCTATCATGTGACTCAAATCAAGTCCAGCTTCCTCCCTTAACCCAGTTCCACAGTCATATCCAGACTTACGGGTAGTTTCCCAGCAGTGATCCCCTCTGTTACTAGAACCTGCTCCAGCTCCTGTGGCTGATGTAGCCAATCCCTATGGACAGTGCAGGCTCAGCATTTTCTGGGGAGTTCTTTGTAAAATGACCCAAAACAGATCCCAACAGAAAATACAATATTAAATTAGCCTTGGCCAAAATTAAAGAGTTTTGTCCCATCAAAGATTCCATTGAGTAAATTAAAACATAAACATAAATATTTCTCATGTCTTATGTATGAGTCTTATATAATAAAAGTCCAGTGATCAAAATGGCAGAAAAACCAGAATGACCAGAGACCAGACCAACCATGGTCCCTTATCCCAGCTGGCTCCGCCCCCCAGTGAGCAGTTAGGGGTGATGAGGCAGGCAGGTGAGTTGTTAGGGGTGATGAGGCAGGCAGACAGAGGCAATTAGGGGTAATTAGGCAGGCAGGCAGAGGCAATTAGGGGCAATTAGGCAGGCAGGCAGAGGTGGTTAGGGGGTGATCAGGCAGGCAGATAAGTAGCTAGGGGCATTAGGCAGGCAGGCAGACGTGGTTAGGTGTGATCAGGCAGGCAGGCAAAGTGGTTAGGGGCAGGCAGTTGAGCAGTTAGGGACATGAGGCAGGTAGCAGCCTAGCAGTTAGGAGCCAGTAGTCCCAGATTGTGAGAGGGATGTCCGACTGCCAGTTTAGACCCAATGTGGAGTTGGGCCTAAACCGGCAATTGGACATCCCTAGAAAGGTCCTGGATTGTGAGAGGGTGCAGGCCAGACTGAGGGACTGCCCCCCATGCATGAATTACATGCACTGGGCCTCTAGATAACAAATAATACATTAAAGACATTATATGTTTGTGTGGGAACCTGACATTGACCACAGTGACCTCCCAGGGGAAGGGCAGAGGGAGGCTGGTAGTGAGGTATTCCACTCAGGGTTGAAGTTTCCTTTCTTGTGAGAATTCTATGGAAGGAATTCCCTTCTCTCACCTCCCTCTTAACCCCAACATCACTGATAACTCTAGACAGAGAAAACAGGTCAAATTCCTTCCATTATCACTTCAACTTATGAATGATTCCGAGTTGTACACATACATGATCACTGCTTCTATCTCTTGTCTTTCCTATGCTTAGAGCCATTACTATTTCTGATGTAAGTGGTTAGGGGTCTCTGACATAGTCCATGAGCTTGCATATCCAATAGTTTCCACAGGAAGCTGTAGACACAATCACAAAATGTGCAACATCAAAAATCATGAATGCCCCACCTACTATGCTTGGCAGGTAGTTTCTCAGATTGAATTAACATCATAAATTAAGAGATAAGATATTGAGAATGGCTGTCATTATTTTATTTACAAAGGTAGGAATTATTTCTATTAAATTTGATTAAAAAATGTGGGAATAGTGGATGCAATAAGATTTTGAGATTCAGAAATGATCTGAACAAATGCTAATCTTGTGTATACCTGTTTGAAAGATGAATGAGAAGTAAAAAGTATAACCTACTCATCAATTCCAACATTTCCCCGTAAGTTCAGGAATTTTAGGCCATTATTTGACCTAATTCCCGTGTGTCTTATGACCCAGGTCTTTGACTTACATGCTGTGTGAGGTCAAGGGAAGAGATTCCTGAAGAGGGCCTCCAGAATGACCAGGACGGCCCAACCTCAGGCCCTACACTTATAGGAAAGACTGCCCCACATGCAAATTTCTACTCAAGTTCCAGGGTAAATCTTCACCTGGGCTGTGAAAGCTCACAACTTTCTCCTCACATGGGCTGAGGTCTTTGGGAAGGCAGAGCTGTGGTGTAGAAAACTATGAGGCTGCTTGTGACAGCCCTCCAAGGTTAAGGTCTCATGGGTCAGACAGGGTCATTGGATGGCTGTGAGTGCACATGACTGACAGGAAATGATGCACTTTGACCCCAGGTGTCCTATCCCAGATGCAGCTGCAGGAGTCGGGACCAGGACTGGTGAAACCTTCACAGACCCTCTCCCTCACCTGTGCTGTGTCTGGGGGCTGAGTCACCAGCTATTACTACTGGCACTGGATCCCCAGCCCCCGGGGAAAAGGTTGCAGTGAATGGGGTACTGGGAAAGGCACAAGTTACAAGCTAGCTTTCCAGGGTCACATCTCCATCACTGCTGACATGAACAGGAACTATTTCTCCTTGCAGCTGAGCTCCGTGATCACCAAGGATATGGATGTGTATTACTGTTTGAGAGGCATAGTGAGGGGAAGTCAGTGTGAGTCCAGACACAAACCTCCCTGAGGGAGACAGCAGGGCTGGGCTGAACGAGGCACTTGGGAGACTAGGGGGTGCTCAGGGCCCAAAACTCAGAAAGCAGCCCCAGGAGCTGGATGGTGGGTTGGGGGACAGAAGGGCCTTCCTGTTTGGTGCAGGAATTCCCTCTCAAGTTCTCAGTTGCACTCAGGGACGATTCTTCCTTCTCATATTCTCACTTCTGACAACAATGAAAAAGGATCATTATCTGTTTGTAGGAGACATGTGATGGGGACTCTCCTTCACAAGTCTTTGTATTTTCTATTTCTCTGTCTCTACAAGGAGACCATTCTCAGTGCTCTCCTCATCCTATATTTGGGAAACATTCCCACACCAAGAGAGACCCCAGGATGCCCAGGCCCCTGTGTGCTGAGCTCAGGTCCCCAGTCCCCACAGGCCCACTTATCCTCACATTTCCCTGTGACAGACCCACCTGTCCCCATATTTCCCTCTGACAGGCACACCTGGTGCCAGGAAGGGGAGGCAGTGTAGTTGCTACAAAACTCCAGCACAAAACTCCCCTGAAGGAATAGGACCCGGAAGCTCTGTCTGTGTCTCTATAGTTCATGCTTCTGGTTCCCAGGGACCCACACAGATGCTCCTATTCTCCCAGCACTTGATCTATGGACTCTAGGCTCATACTCTGGTCCTAATTTATCCTCTGATCAGTCTGTAGGGGAAAGAGTGTCAGTTGAAACTTCCATCTCATGAGCATGAACCTCCTGCACTTTTACTTCTTTCTATGGTTGTGAGTGTTGATTTCTCTTTGGTATATTTACTGGTGACTTGTCAAAGGCATCTTTCATTTTAAACCATTTTTTTAATGAAAAATTTTATTCCTGGCTCTTTTTACAAGTCTCCTGCAGCAGATGAGTCCAATGGGGAGGGCACAGGTCAAGATCTGGCGAGTAATGTAATCTAATAAAAGAGTAATATGCAAATTAATCACCACTCAGAGACACCTAAGCCACACCCACCAACCAAGCAACACCCACCAACCAATCAGATTGGCTGTATGCAAATTAACTCAGCCAAGATGGTGGCCAGCAGCCACGGAGCTAGAGCAAGCAGGAGTCTTCGTTGCCTGTCTAGGCAGGCTGTGGCCTCTGCTCAAGGCAACAACGTTTCAATTACAGAAGATAAATAAACCCGAGAAACCTGCTTCCAGCCAGCCTCGCTGGGACCTTGGGTCAACGGAAGCTGTGGGCAGCCTGAAAATGGCCCTTAGCCCCTCACCCAGGCATCCCAGTAGGAACCCGAACTCTGAAGGGGCTATGGCTAGCCTGCAAAGAGCCATCAGCCCCTTACCCAGGCTGGCCAGGCATGCCAGCAGGTTGACATCCCCCGAGGGGTCCCAGACTGCAAGAGGGCACAGGCCAGGCTGAGGGACCTCTTCCGCTCCAGTGCACAAATTTCTGTGCACCCATCCCCTACTTCTTAATAAAAAGCATCCTCAGACGTGTCACACTATAAGACCATTTCCTAATCTCAGTGTCTATCTCTAGAGCTCCCTATATAGCAGGGGGACATGCAAATAGGGTCCTCTCTGCTCATAAAAACCAGCCCAGCTCTGATCCTGCAGCTCTGGGACAGGAGCCCATCCCCAGGATTCTCAGGTGTTCCCATTCCCTGATCAGGACTGAACACAGACCCCTCAGCTGGGTTTTCCTTGTGGCTATTTTGAGAGGTAATTTATGGATAACAAGACACACTGAGTATGTGAGTGACACGAGTGAGAGAAATAGTGTATGGACGAGCATTTCCTGACCAGAAAGTCTTTGTGTTTACAGGTGTCCAGTGTGAGGTGCAGCTGGTGGAGTCTGGAGGAAGCTTGGTGAAGCCTGAGGGGTCTCTGAGTCTCTCCTGTGCAGCCTTTAATACCTACTACATGAACTGGGTCCACCAGGCTCCAGGAAAGGGGCTAGAGTGGATTTGTGCTATTACTGGTAATGGTGAGAGCACATACTATGCAGACTCTGTGAAGGGCCGTTTCACCATTTCTAGAGACAATGCAAAAAACACAATATATCTGCAAATGAACAGCCTAAGATCCGAGGACATGGCTGTGTATTACTGTGCAACAGACACAGTGAGGGGAAGTCAGTGCGAACCCATTCACAAACCTCCCTGCAGGAGAGGCTGTGACCACTAGTGGGCGCTCAAGGTCCCTGAACACAAAGACCATCCCTACAGCAGGAGCAGTTGGAGATTAGACCTGGTTTCCTGTATGGTTTCCTCTCCAAGTCAGTTTCCCTCAGGGAACCTTTGGATTCCTGATTCTGCACTTGCCTCTGATGTATCTGAGTTAGCAAATCTGTTGTAAACAAAGACAACTTTCTAATGAGAAAAAACTGTAGAGTGTCTTTCAGAAAATCTTGTGCTCAAATGACTATTAATAATCAAATTTGCTGACCCAGGTTGCCTAAATCTAACCAGAGCCTCTGCTAACTCAACAATATAGCTCAACACAGCCCAGGGTCCCAGCTGACAGCAACAGGACACATGGATGCTGGACAGTGGCCACCACCAGCACATGAATGCAAAGCTAGAGAAGAAAGACCCTGGTCATTGACTTGTTGTCACTCTCATAGCACTAATTGCAGGTGACACCATGAGGAGGAGGTAGAGGGACCCACCATGCCTTGGAATGGATGTCCAGGCTGATGATGTCCCACAGGCTGTGTCACCTTGAAAAGGTTTATCTCTTCAAAGAGGTATCTGTTGGGAGCAGGAAAGACTTTGCAGCCAGTCAGACACTGTTTCCAGGCTGGCATGGATCAGTAGTTGGGCATTGACCTATTGACCAGAAGCTTAGGGTTTGATTATTGGTCTGGGCACAAGCTAAGTTTGTGGTCTTGATCCCCAGTGTGGGGTGTGCAGGAAGCACCAAATAAATGATTCTCTCTCATAATTTATGTTTCTATCTTATCTATATACAATATATTTTTAAAAAGAAAAAAATATACTTGGATCCTCCAGGTAAGAACACTGGTTCAGGATTGTTTTATTGTGGATCAGTGCTGGGGTGGGGAGGGTCCTGCTCACAGGAGGGGCTTGTGTGGGTTCAATGTCCCACCTGCAGAACACAAGGGGCCATCCCTGTTTTCTCTTAGTTTTCCTCATGCCAAGCAAGAGAGAAGGATGAAGTTTAACATGTCAGCATCAAACATCAAAAATAGAGCCTGGGAAAGAACTAAGATGGCAGGGTAGGTAAAAGCCTATATTCACCACCTCCCAGAACCACTTGAAAATTACAACTAAAATACAGAAGAATCCTCATTCAGAACAGAAGTTAAATATGCACTAACTGAAATGAAGAATAATTTATAGCAATTCTGCAGTAGAGTCGAGGATTCTGGGAATCAAATAAATGATTTGGAATATAAGGAAGCAAAAAAAACCCACACAATCAGATGAGAAAAAACAAAAAAAATAAACCAAAGCTATGAAGATAGTGTAAGGAACCTCTGGGAAAACATCAGGGGTTCCAACATTCACATTATAGGGAAGCAGAAGGAGAAGACAGAGAGAGCAAGATATTGAAAACCTATTTGAAGAAATAATAACAGAAAATTTATCCTACCTGGTGAAAGAAATAGACTTAGAAGTCTAGTAAGCACTGGGAATCCAAAATAAGAGAAACCCACAGAGGTCCACACCAAGACATATCATAATTGAAATGCCAAAGCCTGAAGACAAATAAAGACTCTTAAAATCACAAGAGAAAAGCAGCCCATTCAGCTGATTTCTCAACAGAAACTTTGCAGGTTAGAAGTGAGTGGCAAGAAATATACAAACTGATGAATGGTAAGGGCCTATAATCAAGATTACTCTCCTCAGCAAAGCTCTCATTTAGATCTGAGGATCCAATAAAGAACTTCAAAAAAAAAAAAAAGAAAAAAAAATTTAAAGGACTTCATCACCAGCAAATAGGACATGTTGATGGGTATTGTTTAAGAAGATAGAAGAAGAGGAAGAGGAAGAAAAGGGGGGAGAGAAATAAGAAGAAGAAGGAGAAGAAGAAGGAAAAGGAGAAGAGAAGAGAAGAGAAGAGAAGAGAAGAGAAGAGAAGAGAAGAAGGAGGAGAAGGAGGAGAAGAAGAAGTAATAAGAGGAGGAGAAGGAGGATGAGGATGAGGAGTAAAATATAAACAATAAAATGGCAACACATACACATCTATCAACAATTGGATCATAAAATCAAAATAACTAAACAAGAAACTAATGAAGAAAATAAACTGCTGAATAGAATAGAATCAGAAGCATGGAAGCATGGAACAGACTGAAGAATCTCAGAGGGATTGGGGTACAGAGGGTGGAAAGAGATTAACCAAAGATCTTACCTATGGACACAGACAGTAAGGCAGTGAAGGCCTGGGGTACAGCAGGAACTGAGTGGAATGTGGGAATGGGGGGGGGGCGGTGCATCTCTAATACTCTCAATAATAAAGATTTTTTTTAATAATAGACCCTGACTACATATTTCACTAAAACCTATGAAATCTGAGTGGAAAAAATAAAGGAGCTATTAACCATTGTGAGTAGAAAACAGAAGAATTATGCCCACCTGGAAGAACTGATAAGAAATAATAACAGGATTTTCCAGATGTCTTCGTTCAAGGTCAAGGGCAGACACTGCCATCACTGTAAGGTTATCAGCTTGTTCTGAAGGACTTGGGTAAAGTTTCTACTTCCAAAGACAAGGAGTGTCCTCATGTGGGGGAGTTCTATCGGAGCAGGCTTCCAACTGGATGGGATCATGATTGGATACTTTAGTTGCTGTCATGGGCAGGATGCATGTGTCCCTCAAATATTCACACATTAAACCCAATGCCCAAGGAGATGGTGTTAGCAGGTGGGCCTGGGGACCTTCTTAGGTCTTGAGGGTGGAGTTGTCATGAGTGAGAATCATGGCCTTAAAAAAGAGGGCTGAGAGCCAGATGCTGTGCTCAGTGTTTGAGTGTCAACCTATGAACCAGGAGGTCAAAATTTGATTCCTGGTCAGGCCATATGCCCTGGTTGTAGACTTGATCCCCAGTGTGGTGTGTGATGGAGGCAGCCAATCAATTGTTCTCTCTCATCATTGATGTTTCTATCTCTCTCTACGTCTTCCTTCCTCTATAAAATCAATAAAAGTATATTTTATTTAAAAAAAAAAGCAGGCTGAGGAAGCTCTCTTGGCTCCAACTTCTGAGATTACATAAAAAAATCAGCCACTAGGATGTGGGTCCTCACCAGAATCCCAACATGCCCGCATCAAGTCTTGGATTTTGGAGACTCCATACCTGTGAACCCCCCACTCTGTAGAATGTGTCACAAGCCAGGAAAGATGGAGAGTGTGGAGTCACATGACCACCAGGACTGACCCTGGATTTTCACGGCTGCATTTCTTGTTCAAAGTACACCCTGCGTTTCCCACAGTGATGGACAAGGACAGCATTTATCTGATGTTTCCTTCAACAGAGTCTCCTGGTGGAAAGTCAGGGGAGGCTCTGACACAGCTGTGGTGTAAAGGCAGAGTTAGAGCTAAGGGAAGGCAAGAGCCCTTTCAGAACCTCCCACTCAGCACACAGCAAGGCGTAGGGTCACTGGAGGTGAAATCTATAAATGCCTGGTCCTCCCAGTCACCAAGTAATAGGGACATGGCTAATATCCTCTTGAGACCATGGGCACCAAGGCCACATTGGAGGACCTTTGGCCAAGAGGCTTTGAAATTGCACTTAGGTTTGGTGGTTTAACTTAAGGATGTCATTCTTCCAAACTTTCCAGAGATTGTCTGTAATAATGACAGTGGGTACTTGAATCCAAGTGGCTCCCTACAGACCATTCCTCGAGTAATGATTTCTGAGATGTGAGCCTGATAATGAGTCACTCGATGTAAAAGTTGGTCAGCCATTGAGGGGAGAGGTGAAGAGGTTGAACCCAGAGTGTCTGGGGCAGATAGAAGGCTCTAAGTGTGCAGGCTCCTTCTTCCTTCTCTCTCTCTGCTCTGATGGACCCACAGCCATAGAAGGGCACAGGCAGTGGTTATGTCTGGATGCCACAGAAGAACAGTCTTGCAGGGCCCCAGCCATAGGAGCTGGAGCTGCGGAGAAAGCTCTCTGGGCATTGACACATGAACAAGGATGCACACAGATTTTACTTTGAGCTGGAATACCCTGGCCCTGTGGGTGGGACATCACTGTAAATTATCTAGGGTGTAGCTCATGATGGTGGTATTAACAACAACAGCCGCATAGCAGCACACAGATGAGCCACCTCTCATAAACATCTCCACAGCTCACAGGAAGTACTTGTCCCTCTGAGGACAAGCAAGGCTGTTCTCCAGAGACTCCCTCCTATGTTCCTAAGAGGAGGAGCCAATGCAAATGGGGAGCTCCTTGTGCTGATAAGCCAGGCCCAGCCCCTATTCCTGCACTTCTGGGAGCGCAGCCCCACCCCTGGGGCCAGCAGTCTCCATTCACTCCAGGCGTCAATCCAGAGGAATTGCCATGAAGTGTGGGCTGAGCTGGGCTCTCACTCTGATGCTCTTACATGGTAACATCATGGAGAAGCTGGACCTTGTGAGTGTGTGTGAGTGTGTGTGTGTGCCTGATCCTAACGACAACTCTCTTGTCTGCAGGTGTCCATTGTGAAGTGCAGCTGGTGGAGTCTGGGGGAGGCTTGGTGCAGCCTGCAGGGTCTCTGAGACTCTTCTGCAAAGGCTCAGGATTCACATTTAGTGACTATTATATAAGCTGGATATGACAGACCCAAGGAAAGGGATTGGAATGGTTAGGTTTCATAAGAAACAAAGCCAACGGTCACACCACGGAATACGCTGCATCGGTGAAAGGCAGATTCACTATCTCCAGAGATTATTCCAAAAGCACTGCCGACCTGCAAATGAGCAGCCTGAGAGCTGAGGAATCAGCCATGTATTACTGTGCAAAAGACACAGTGAGGGGAAGTCAGTGTGAGCCCAGACACAAACCTCCCTGCAGGAAATGCTGCGACCACCAGGGGGCACTCAGGGTCCCTGAACACATGGACCATCCCAGCAGCAGGTACAGTTGGAGATTTGGGCTGATTTCCTGTGTGGTTTCCTCTTCATGTCACAGCTTCCCTTAGGGAACCTCTGGATTCCTGATTCTGTGTTTACCTGTGATGTCCTTGAGGTAGAAAAATTTGTTGTAAACGGAGACAACTTTCTCACATCGACAATAGTCAGAGAGTCTCTTTCAGACAACCTTGTGCCAAGTACCAACTAATGAGAAAAAATTCTGCCCGAGTCACCTAAGCCTAATGAGAGGCTCTGATGACTCAACAGTGCAGCTCAGCCCCACACAGCTCATGGTCCCAGCCAGCCAGCAGGACAGGGGCATCTGGACATTGGGCACTAGAGTCATGTGACCCCCAAAGCTAGAGAAGAAGGACCCCAGGTGGTTGATGGTCACTGACTTGCCATCATGCTCATAGCACCAAGACTAGGTGACACCAGGCAGAAGCAGGGGAACCCACAGCAGCTTCTACAGATGACCAGGCTGACAACAAACACACACATCAAGGGACCTGGAATGATCATTGTGCTCATAGTTGAAATCTCTGGGAGGCACAGCACAGGAGAGGCCCTCCAGGAAGTCAAAAATACTTGGATAGAGAGAGAAAAGGAGCTTTTATTTTCTGTGAGGTGGGGGAGACAGTGGAGAAAATTCTTCTTCCGTGTGGGTTCCAACCTCTGGCGACAAATGGAGAGGAGAACAAAGCTTTCCTTTCAGAGTCCCCTGTGGGGAAGCTGGAGAAGAGACAGGATGTAGCCATCAGTTGTCAGCAGTGAAACATAAAGTAATATACAGAGTGACTACCAATCACACTTAATAACCATTAATATGAACAAAAATGAGATAAGGGGCTCTTATGTAGGAAGAACAATTATCTTAACTAATAAAAGCATAATATTGAAATTAACCGTTTCTCTGGGACGGGGTAAGCCACGCCCACCAGCCAATCAGAGCAGCTATATGCAAATTAGCCCAGGCAAGATGGCGGCGGGGAGCCATGGAGAGAGCAGCCCGTGAGTCATGGGAACCAGCGGGGAGCAGAGTGGGCTTTGCGGGTAGTGGCTGATGCCTTGCAGGGTCCGAGGCATGCAGGGACCCGGCCTATGTGGTGGAAAGGCCCCACACCCCAGCGTTGTGAGCTCTGCTTCAGCTCAGAGCTGCTGAGCTCCGAGCTGCTGGGGAAGGAGGCCCGTGGGGACTTG
>PVJC01027654.1:0-23146 GCA_004026665.1 Murina feae
ACCCTGCCGCCTGTTTCCCACTCACTGGTCCTGGGTCCTGCGCTGTCCCGCCCTGCAGCCGCTCTGTGCACTCGGGAGGTCCCTCAGCCTGGACTGTGCCCTCTCGCAGTCTGGGACCCCTCTGAGGATGCCCACCTGCTGGCGTGCCTAACCAGCCTAAGTGAGGGGCTTTAAGGCTGCCCACAGCTCCCATTGACCCAACGTCCCAGCAAGAATGGCTGGACGCAGGTTCTGAAGTTTTTTCTCCTATAATTGATACTGTTCCTTGAAGGCCTGGGGTTATCTTCTATAATTGATACACTGTTCCTTTAAGGCAGCCTTCTAACTGAAGCCTCTTCTGCTTCACCTCGCAGAGTCTATAATGAAACAATTGTTACTTTTACTGGTTAGGCCGGAGCTGCTCTTTCCTTCAGCTCTGGAGGATTCTATGATTGTTACATTGTTTCAAAAAGCTGTGTTTTGCTAGAGGCAGTTTACTCGGAGCTGAGCTGAGGGGCGCAGCTTCACTTTCGCTCCTGCCGCAATGGAAAGGGCTGTTCACTCAGGTCCGTGAGTGGCGGCCGCCATGTTGGCTGGGCTAATTTGCATACAGCCGCTCTAATTGGATGGTGGGCGTGGCTTACCCTGTATCGGAGAAACGGTTAATTTTAATATTTCGCTTTTATTAGTTTAGATGGGCTAGAGAGACAAATAACAACTTGTTTGAAATTTTCCTCCTCTACTTCATAGATATATATTCTTGACTAGTTTTTAGCATTTTTGAATCTCAGTGTCATCATCAGCAAAATGGAGGTGATAATAGTCTGTAGATTTGTTATGAAATGAAAGCGAAACTTCTTATGCATTCTGATAAATTACCTCCTTTATGTTTGTCTGTGTTTTCAATAAGAACTTTAGCTATTATTTATATGTAAGTTGCTAGGACACATCTGGTGTTAAATCTTTATTTTGACTCTTAGATTCTACATAACCTGAAGCAATTTCTATTGCATACTTTATAAAATTGGTATAATAATAATCCTCATCAGAGGATGCTATGAGGATTATATGAGATGATGTATGTAGGACCATACTACTGTGCTCTGCAGGTAGCACAAATGCTCTACGTTATTATTATCAACTTCATCAGCACCACCATCATTACCATCATGCCATTAAACAATTTAGAAGTAATTGCTACCTTTCTGGATATTAGCTTTTTAAATCAATATTTCTTTGCACGGTTTTGAAAACTCTTAAAAAATGTACTGCAATTTTCCATGTGTTAAGCTGATCTCCTCACCTCCCTGTTTACCTGACCCACCACTTTTGATATTTTATCATCCTGATTTGCAATGTCTCTTTCTTTACATTTGTTTATTCTAATCCTATCCATCTTCCAAGATTTGCCTCAAATTTCATCTTTTTTAAGGTTTCATGAATGGATGTAAAGATTCTCAATTTATATTTATACTAGTAGCTTGGTGCACGAAATTTGTGCACTGAGAGGGGCGTTATCCATCAGCCCAGCCTGCACCCTCTTCAATCAGGGACCCCTCAGGGGATGTCCAACTGCCGGTTTAGGCCCAGTCCCTAAGCCAGCAGTTGGACATCCCTCTCACAATCTGGGACTGCTGGTTCCCAACCACTAGCCTGCCTGCCTGCCTGATTGCCCCTAACTGTTTCTACCTGCCAGCCTAATCACCCACTAACCACTTCCATGCCAGCCTGATCGACACCTAACTGCTCCCCTGCTGGCCTGATTGCCCCCAACTGCCCTCCCCTGCTGGCCTGATCACTCACAACTGCCCTTCCCTGCTGGCCATCTTGTGGTGGCAATCTTGTGATGACATGGGGGTGGCCATCTTGGGCAAGGGCATGATGATAAATTTGCATATTACCTCCTTATTATATAGGATTGTTTCAGGTCTCTTATTGGTTAATTATGTTTAATATTCTTCACTGATGTAAACTGAAGCTAAAGGCTGCATTTGTGATTTCTTTCATCATTCTCATAGGGCTTTACAGGGTTTATAGAATCATGAGAGAATAGCAGATTTAATACATTTTGATTGTAATAAAATAACCTATTATATTTTTTCTTAGCATCAATTGTGTCAATAACTCATTAATGTAGTAAACTCTCTGCTATAAATCATAGTTTCAAATAAAGTGTATTTCAATCAATTAAATTTAATTTATATTACATATAGTAATAGTTTAACCTTTCCCAAGGTAAACAATGCCAGAAGGAAAACTTTAAGAACTTTTTAATCTCATTAAAAATATATTTTAAATTTTTATATGGTAATTATTAACATAAAATTAAGAATGATCAACTAAGGCAAAGAATAAGAACAATTATTCCTGAAGGTATGGAAAAAGTGAGAGCTTCAGCAAAGTAGAGCTGCTATTGTTTATGTTCTTTTTACTTTAATTAGGCCAATTTATCCTAGGCATAACCTCAAACTGTTAAAAGATGGGGGAAAAAAGAGTTGAATACTCCTCACTAAAGGCCAAGTTTTAAAAAGTGCCCCAAATAGTCACAGCAGAGCCCACTTCCTACAAGGACAATAGCTGCTCACATGAAGTACTGAACTGGCTATGAGCCACTGTGGGAACTAGACAATCTCAAGGATATTTGAGATTGTTCTGGTCAAAGCCTCCATCACTCATAGGATGCTAATTTAGTTTAGAACAAAGAAAATAATATCAGATTATAATTTATAACACTGTTTAAATCATGAAATCCAATAGCTATTTTAAATAAAAATGTTTTAATAATTACCCCTCTAAACTTCTATGAGCCAGTAAATATTACTAAAACTTTAGTTCTCTTTGAGGTTTTAGAGAATAATAGTTAAGTTATAAAAAATTAAAATATTCTTTTTTATCAATGCCTAGTAGTGAAACCATAATTCTAAAATTATAGTTAATTTATAATAGATATATTTTTATACATCTATCATTCTCCTTTATACATGCAACATTTTTAATCTTTTCTAAATTTTGTTAGCAATTTCTCTAAAGCATTGTCAGGGATGGGACTCAGAAGAATATCACCAGTAGCTCATTTCATGACAGTATTGGAAACCAAGTAATGAAGTTGTCTATGTATTCAAAAGAATACTTTCTCAATGCAAACTGGTGCAGCCACTGTCGAAAACAGTATTGAGATTCCTCAAGAAATTAAAAATGAAACTCCCATTTGATAGGAATGTATCCCAAGAAATCAGAAATACCAATCAGAAAGGATATATGCACCCCTATGTTCATAGCAGCACAATTTACAATAGCTAAGATTTGGAAACAGTCTTAATGCCCATCAGCAGATGAGTGGATTAAAAAACTGTGGTACATCTACACAATGGACTACCTCACTACTATGAAAAAGAAAGAACTCTTACCATTCACAACACCATCGCTGGACCTGGAAAGCATTATTCTAAGTGAAATAAGTCAGTCAGAGAAAGATAAATATCATATGATCTCACTCATTCATGGAATCTAATGAACAACATAAACTGAATTTCTCTCTTAATATTGCTTTTGCTGTGTCTCATATATTTTGCATTGTTGTGTTTTCATTTTCAATTGTCTCAAGATAACTTTTGATTTCTGAATTTATCTCTTGTTAGCCCATTCTTTCTTTAGTAACATGTTATTTAGTCTCCTTATGTTTGTGTGTTTTTCAGGTTTTTGTGTTTTTCCCCCCACCTTGGGCTGCCCACAGACACGCAGGACCCGGCTGGCTTCCCTCTGACCAGCTTTGTCAGGAAGGATGTCCGGAATGACGTCCCAAAGATGTCTGGTCTAATTAGCATATTACCCTTTTATTATTATAGTCTAGAGACCCAGTGTACGAAATTTGTGCACACAGGCAGGGATGTTCCTCAGCCAGGCCTGCACATTCTCGCAACCCAGGACCCCTCAGGGAGTGTCCCTGCCTGATTGCTCCTAATTGCTCATCTGCCTGCCAGATCGCCCCTAACTGCCTCAGTTCCTGCAACCACAGCTTCATCCAAAATGATGTCTGAAAGGTCTTTTGGCTGTCAGGTCTAATTAGCATATTATGTTTTTGTTATTATAGACTAGAAGCCTGGTGCATGAATTTGTGCATGGGTGGGGTCTGGCTGGACCACCCTGATTGAGGCCGAGCATGCTGAGCTGGCTGGGGGGAGGGGACGTGGGGTGGGGCAGGCCTGTTGGATAAGCCATGGGCAACTGGCTGGCTGGCCCCTTCCCCAATAGGAGTGGGGGTGGCCAATCGGGGTAGTGCCAGCTGGGGGGAGGAGCTGCAGGAGGTTTGCCAGTCAGTCCTGCCCCCTGGTCAAACTCCCTGTTGAGGGGACAATTGGCATATTTGCCTTTTATTATATAGGAGGATGATAGCCTTGCTAGAGAGCAATCTTGATTGCAGGTACTTGCTTTTTTTGACTTCAAGTACTTCATGCCATTCTCTTCTGTCCTGAAGTGTTTCTGTTGAGAAATCAGATGACAGACTTATGGAAACTCCCTCATAGGTAATTGACTTTTTGTCTCTTGCTTCCTTTAAGATTCTCTCTTTGTGTTTAATCTTGGTCATTTTGATTATGTGTCTTTTGTGTGGATCTCTTTGTATTTATCTTTTTTGGGACACTCTATGCTTCCTGAACTTGTGTGACCTTTTCCTTCACTGAGCTAAGAAAGTTTTCCAAACAGGTTTTCTATCCATTACTTGCTTTCTTCTCATTCTGGTACCACTATGATGTGGATGTGTGCTATGTTTCATGTTGTCCCAAAGTTTCCTTTAACTATCCCCCTACTTTGTAATTATTTTTACTTTTTTTCCTGTTCTAATTAAGTTTTTTTTTTCTATTTTGTCTTCTAATTTATTAATTTGATCCTCTGCCTCATACAGCCTACTGACTAATCCTTCCAGTGAATTTTATCTTTCAGGTATGGCATTATTTATTTCCAAATGGTTATTTTTCATGGTTTCTATATCCTTTGTTATGTCATGGTTCTTCCTAAGGTCCTTGAGCATCCTTATAAACATTACTTTGAACTCTCTGTCTGTTAAATTGCTTGCCTCCATTGCATTTAGCTTATTTTCAAGTTTCCTCCTATTTTTTCATTTGGGGCCTATTTCATTGTCTCCACATTTTGGCTGTCTCTTTATGTTTCTTTCTTTGCTTTGATAGCACTGCTATGACTCTCACCTTTGGTGGGGTAGCCTTCTGTAGTAGATGTCCTGTGGCTCCCAAATGGTGCAATTTCTTTGATCTCCTAACCTGGCAGCTCTAGGAATGTTTCTTGTGTGGTTTTTTTTGGACCTTCCTATTGTAATTGGTTCTTGATTGGTGATAGCCCTTTTGTACTTGGGATCGAGAGTCAGACTGGCTGACTATAAGGCTCAACCCCACTCAGGCATGCAAATTACTGTGCAGGTGTAGTCTCAAGGTTTTTTTATGGGTCCAGTGGAACAATATTTAACCCTTTAAGCTAGGTGTCTATAGAGGTAAACCTTTATCTCCATAAGATTCTGTACAGGGGCTGCCTCTCAAGGTGGGGTTGTTCATGGGAGGGATGGAGCCTGCTAAGAGCCTGCTTTGGGTGTACAGTTTATGTGCCTAGTTGAGTCAAGCTCTGGTGTGTTCTGAGGCCTACCACTCGTTGTGTTGGTCCTTTTGGGTAAGTTTCAAGTGAAGATTTCTGTCAGAAGATGTGAGTAACTGTCCTTGGGCCTCTTGTGTGTAGTTACCACTCTGGTCACTGTTGTATCTGAGTCTTCTAGACCTGTATGTTCATGGAGGAATGGATCTGTATAAATGTGTTGGTTTCTTTGAGTTTAGAACTGTCTTCCTCCAAAGTATTTTAAAGAGAGTCTGTAGGATGGTCTACATCAAGCTAGTCTACATCAGGCTAGTGGACCTCTTGCTTGAAGATTCTGAAGTCAAGCACTCAATGAGGGGAAATTAGTCTCTGCTTCTAAGCCATACTCCTCAATCTCCACTAGAAGCTCCAACTCTGATTCACCCTAAGGGGATTGCTTCAGGTTCAGGTTGGGTATAGCCTACAATCTTCTCTGCAAGAGCAATTCCAGCTGCCCTGAGCTCAGGAGGATTGATCAAAAGAGTCTCCAATTGAAGATGTTACAGTCCCAGCCCTTAGGAGGGTGTTAAGCATTTTCTCCCATGCTAAGACAGTAGCTTCTCAGGGTCCCACTTGAATTTCCTGCTTTGAGCCAATCTCCCAATCCCCACAGAACTGTGTGCAATGGGGCTATTCAATCAGTCTCCTTTGGTATGGTGTGTATAGCCTGCAGGAGGGGGAAACTGGCTCTACTTCTCCTTTCCAAGGCTGCCTGGGGGAACTCACAGTGAGCTCAAATTAACCTTCCCACCATGCAATAACAGATAAAAGCTTCCCTACCCACTGCCACAGGGGATATACAGATCAACAATGCCAGCACTGTGAGGAACCAGCACCAATTGCACCACCTTGTCCAAGCCAGAACGGCTAGAAAATTAGCCCAGCATAGGACTATGATATCTCTGTAGGGCTCATCTCAGCTAAGCAGGGGCTGTAATTTCAAGATCCACTCATGCTCCAACTCTGCTCAGTGCCAACCAAGAATCCCCAACTTATGCTGCCATCTTGTGTCACAAACCCAGCAGAAAGCATTTGTCTGAAAGACTCCACAGGTGAGTGGAGGAGTTCCAACCCCAAACTCAAGATTGGTCTTTCCCCCTTCCTTATACCAAATAGTTTAGTAACTGACTGAGGTTCTGCTCAATGCCTTTTAGGAAAGAAGAGGGTCCCTCAAAGTCACCCCTAGGTATATCCCACAGGCCTTTCCACTGGACCCAAACACCACAGCATAGCTTTTCCAGCAATTAGAATCTGAGCAAATTTTGCAGGCTGGAACTGCAAAAAATAGAAATGCTCCTTCCCTGGCAAGGTACAGTCCCAGTCTCCTCAATAGACAGAATTACCCTGGGTTCCTCTGTCTGATTCTATGTAGGCTCTTTTTCCTGTCTCTGCTGCACTGGGTCTGGGATTCTTTCGTGAAGTTGGGACTCTGCACTCCAAAGGGGAGGATGTTTGCAGCCAATATCATTTGTGCCAAAGTCTACTGCACCTGCTCCAGGGGGACTCCCCCTTTCTGTGACTTCCCTCTTCCTCCCAGTCTCCATGTGGTTTCTTCAGTGCTCATTGCATATAGTATGTCCAATCAGCTATACTTCACTTGGTTTTCAAGTTGATTGCAAAGTATTTTAGCTGTAAATTCAGTCCCAGGCTGGAAGGAAAGTTCCTGGCTGGGAGGAAAGTCCCTGGCTGGAATCCTCCGGCTATGCTACAGTCATGTTGAGGAGTCTTTTGACATCTTTTAAATATAAATTGAAAACCACATAAGTGTTTACATTAGGCTTGGTATTGCTTTGGGTCCTGGAATTTCCATCTAAACCAGTGTCATACTCTGGGTATGTGATACATAATAAAATCCCACAACCTTGATTATTCTCTTTAATTGTACACTTTCTCATGTGAATTCAAAGCCTGGAAGAGACTCTAAGAAACGATGCATAGGAATAATTAGTGCACTTGAAGGATAGGAGTTGAAAAAACAAAAGGGTTTCTAGCATTTCTGAGTTATTTCGTTTAACATAACTTCTAAGTCCATTCATGTTTTCACAAATGGCAAGATTTCCTTTTTTTTTTAATTGCTGATAAATATTTTAATGTGTGTTTGTGTGTGTGTGTGTGTGTGTGTGTATCACATCTACTTTATCCATTCACACATCAGTGGACACTTAGGTTGCTTCTGTGCCTTGCCTATTGTGAATAAAACTGCATTGAAAGATAAATACTATATGATTTCATTTATTAGAGTATCATGCTAAGTGAAATAAGTCAGATGGAAAAGAATAAGAACCATGTGATTTCACTAATGTGTGGGATATAAAATAATAACAAGAAATTAACAAACAAAGCAACCAAATTATGGATACATAAAACAGTCTAGTAATAGCCAGAGAGGAAGGGTGGGGATGGGCTAAAATAATGAAGGGGGGAAAAAAGTTACAGAGTTCCAGTTTTTAAATAAATAAGTCATCCTATATAATAAAAGAGAAACATGCAAATTAACCATCCCTCTGCTACGCTCAAGCCATGTCCACCAGGCATGCTCACCAGCCAATCAGGAGTGAGTATGCAAATTAACCCAACTAAGATGGTGGCACCTATGGAGCTGGAGCAAACAGGAGGTTTGGGTTGTCCCCAGCGATGGAGGAAGCCAAGCTTCCTGCCTGCCCTGGACAGCCCTTGGCTCTGCTCAAGGATACAAAATTTTAATTAAAGAATATAAATAAATTCCAGGGGGGAAAAAAGGGAAAAAAGGAGAGGCTGGGAGCTTGGGTCACTGCGGGGCGTGGACAGCCTGAAAATGGCACTCAGCCCCATACCTAGGTGGGCCAGGCACCCCTGTGGGGCCCTCAACCTGATCTTGGACACCCTCAGGCAAACCAGCTGACCCCCACCCATGACCAGGCCTCTATCCTATATAATAAAAGGGTAATATGCAAATTGACCCTAACAGCCAAACCACTGGGAATGACTGGTCACTATGACACTCACTGACCAATGGGGACAGATGCTCAATGCAGAAGCTTCCCCTTGGTGGTTAGTGCACTCCCACAGGGGGAGGTCTGCTCAGCCACAAGCCAGGCTGATGGGTACCAGCACAGCAAAGGTGGTGGGAGCCTCTCTGCCTCCTCAGCAGCACTAAGGATGTCCGACTGTAGCTTAGACCTGCTCCCCACGGTCAAGTGGACATTTCCTGAGGGCTCCCGGGCTGCCAGAGGAATGTCTGACTGCCAGCTTAGGCCCTATCTCCTGGGGAGCAGGCCTAAGCCAGCAGGTGGACATCCCTGAAGGGTCCCAGACTGTGAAAGGGCACAGGCTGAGCTGAGAGACCCCATTGAGTGCACAATTTTTTGTGCACTGGGCCTCTAGTAAAATATAAAACATACTGAATATAATTTTATTTTATTTTATTTTAATATATTTTATTATTATTTTTTTTTACAGAGAGGAAGGGAGAGGGATAAAGAGTTAGAAACATCAATGAGAAACATTGATCAACTGTCTATTGGGGATGTGCCCACAACTGAGGTACATGCCCTTGACTGGAATCAAACCTGGGACCCTTCAGTCTGCAGGCTGATGCTCTATCCACTGAGCCAAACCAGTTAGGGCCTGAATATCTAATCTAATAAAAGAGAAACATGTAAATTGACTGCACCTCCACTACACCCAAAGCCATGCCTACCAGCCAATCAGAGCGACTATATGCAAATTAACCCAACCAAGATGGCAGCCACTGGAGCAAGCAGGAGGCTTGGTTGTCCTGGCGATGGAGGAAACCAGGCTTCCCGCATGTCCTGGCCAGCAGTGGCCTCAGCTCAAGGCAACAAAGTTTCAACTATAGAAGATAAATAAATTCCAGATACCTGCTTCCAGCCAGCCTGGCTGGGAGCTTGGGTCAGTCGCTAGGGGCCATGGCCAGCCTGCAAACAGCCATCAGCCCCTCACCCAGACTGGCCAGGCACCCCAGTGGGGACCCCCAGCCTGAAGGGGCTGTGGCCAGCCTGCAAACAGCCATAAGCCCCCCACCCAGGCTGGCCAGGCACCCCAGTGAGGACCCCCACCCTGAAGCTGCTATGGCCAGCCTGCAAACAGCCATTAGCCACTCACCCAGACTGGCCAGAAACCCCAGCAGAAACCCATTAGCCACTCACCCAGACTGGCCAGAAACCCCAGCAGAACAGGGTGTGGCCAGCCTGAAAATGGGCCTCAGTCGCTCACCCAGGCTGGCCAGGCACCCCTGTGGGACCCCACCCTGATTCGGGACAACCTTCAGGGCAAACCAGCCAGTCCTCACCCATGCACCAGGCCTCTATCCTATATAATAAAAGGGTAACATGCAAATGGACCCTAATAGCAAAACTACTGGGAATGACTGGTCACTATGACGCACACTGACCACCAGGGGGCAGACGCTCAATACAGAAGCTGCCCCCTGGTTATCAGTGCACTCCCAGAGGGGGAGCTCTGCTCAGCCACAAACCAGGCTGATGGCTGCCAGCACAGTGGTGGTGGCGGGAGCCTCTTCCGCCTCCTCAGCAGAGCTAAGGATGTCTGACTGCAGCTTAGGTCTTTTCCTCGCTGGCAAGTGGACATCCCCCAAGGGCTCCTGGGCTGCCAAAGGATGTCTGGCTGCCAGCTTAGGCCCTATTGCCCGGGGAGTGGACTTAAGCTAGGAGGTGGACATCTCCTGAGGGGTCCCAGATTGCTAGAGGCCATGCTGAAGGACATCCCTGAGTGCACAAATTTTTGTGCACCTGGCCTCTAGTAATTTTAAAATAGGTGATAAGTCTACAAATAGTATATTTGGAGAAGATTTAAAATCACATTTTATCTTTTTAAGTAAAATGTATTTCTTGGAATAAAGGGAATTGAAAGAAAATTAATAGTTATTAGAAAGTATAGAAAAAAAATTAAAACTATGTCATGAATTATAACTGTTTAAAAACTTATAATTGCAATGGACATTACATTCTATTTTATAATTCTTACATTAACTTATATTAACTTTGTATTTATGTTTAAATAGGTCAAATGACAGAGACCTCCCCTGCGAATTTATGTCAATTATTTGAAATTATTAAATAGAGTAATGAACACATGTGCCTCTTTTGTTGTAATAATAATTATATATGTTGAATTCCTGTTTTTTACATATATGATCTCATTTTTTTTCATTACACCTTTGTTGTAGGAAATACTCTCATGATTTTATAGAAGACAACAAAGAAGTGAAGAGGTGGGTAAGCCTGGCATTTTAACCCAGCTGCCTGACTAATGCCCATGCTCCTCCCAATATACCTCCTAGACATTTTATTAAAGATTTGATTTTTTTTTTTAAATGTGTGAGTGAAAATATCTTCAAAGTTTGGCCATATATACAAAAATTCATATATTCAATCATTATACATGGGTTTATTATCACTTAATGCATATAATTATGTCAACAAAATAAGATAAAACATTATAGAACAACATAGCTGTAACCTCAACAAGAAACATTTTGTTTAGTTGTCAGGGCTATCTAGGGCAACTCTCTCAAAGCATTTGGGAACTTTTTTTTGCCCAAGTTAGGCTGGAATTTATCTTCATTTCCTCAGTATAACCTGAACATATTTATTCCTTCTCTGATAATTTGATCATGCTCTTACACTTTTTACTCCTCTTTCTTCACTTCTTTCCCCCTACACTTGGACACTCTTACTAATAAACAAGATAGACATATTCAATATTATCACTGAGCTTACAATACATTTAAAAAAATAAATGAATAAATCAGAATAGTTGCCTACTCCAATCTGCTATAATCCATTTTAGTTCTCTCTTCAGACAGAGTTTTTCTTCCCTTTAACCTATTATTACTCCGCCATCATATATAAAGACATTCCTTGCTGCCTTGTTAAATAATGAAGCAGTTCTCTCACCTCATATGTTCTTCCCATTTCATAGATTCTGATACATCTTAGATAAAATATCAGTTGCTTCTCTTAGGAAAACATTAGTGAACCCTAAGAAATTAATTTTGTTTCTCCTAATTGCACACACTCATATCATACTACTGGGTGTTGCAAAGGGAGGTTTATAATTGTTTCCATGAGAAATAATACAAAACTTAATAAATATATTACAGGAATAAACTCTGTTTTCAGTACTCACTACTGTAAACCTACTTTTGACCCACCCTATACACAGTATACCTCCTTTAAGCACATTTGCACCAAAGGTTAATTGAATGGTTACTGAAATCATGAGGACGGGACCATGCATCTGATCACTATGTCTCCAGTGCTCAACACAATGCAATAAATATTCAAAGACCGAATAAAGGACTCATTGCTGTACATCAGAGAAACTTACTACAAATGAGATGGTACAACTGGAAAAAATGCAAACATGGTTATTATATGTAGGAAACTTCAGAAAGAGAATAGCACCAAGAGCTTTAGAAACACAGTGGTTCAATAACAGGAAACTAAAGTCAAATATAAGCTGTGACTCATACTTGATGACAGATGTGATGCAATTGAGGTGGATCTATGTGTATGTTAGTTACACTTCCGTGTAGCAAGCAAAGGTTAGTTGCAATTGGCATAGATCATTTTGTCTGTAGCATATGATGAAATCCAATTCTCAACTAGTTAATATTGAAATAAACTATTTGGGGTCCTTACAGATAATCAAACGATATGGTCAGATTAATCATTTTCATTTTCCTGCTATAAGTTAGTGATTTTTCTACTACATTTGTGTCTGCCACCTCTTTCTTTTGTCTAACCACACTGATCATTGTAGTTACTGCATGTAAAATGCATGCAAATATATGTGTATCAATTTTCTACAAGTACTCCTGTAGTGCTTAAAATTGTGTCTCAGTATATTTTTGTAGAGTTTTCCCTGTTAAGACTGGAATGATTTTTTTCACTGCCGTGGTTTTATCTCATTAATTAATCGATGCAGTTAAACATGCTCAAACTGTCTATGCATGAAAATGTCATCTTTCTCTCTCTACTATAGCACACACATTTGCAGCTTAAGAAAAATACAGCATTTTGATTTAATTACAAAGAGAGCATGCAACTTTCAACACATTTTATCTAGATATTCTACTTTGTTTCCCCAAAATAGGTTCCAGTCAAGTTAGTCATTTTAATCTCACATACTATTGGAATTAAGACAGATCTTTAACATAAGAAAATCAGTATTATTAAAGGTGAAGTTGCAAGGAGAAGTGGAACATGTAAAGTCTGAATCCAATTGTCACTATATTAAATAAAATTACATAATTGTCAAATTTTTGTTTATACTACTTAGGCACAGATGACATAAACCTCAACAATGTGCATCTTTTCAGAATATTATGTGACTATTTATATTCACAGTTTAAGAGTTTACCCAAAGATTCTTGAGGATCAATATTTTTCAATTGCACTTAAGTATCATTTTGTGGTAATTTTTTTTTTTTTCGTAAAGAAAGCTGATGATTTCTTTGGAGAGGAGACTTGGCTGTGTTCAGTTATCATTCTGCTATTCTGAAAACAGAAAATGTCATGGAACATTCAAGGTCAGAGATTATCTATAATAATAAAAGCATAATATGCTAATTAGACTGGACATCCTTCCAGGCAACCTTCCAGCAGAAGCCAGGGCTGGGAGGGAAGCCTGGATCCCAGGTGCCTGCTGGCGGCCAGAGGGAAGGCCTACTCTTGCAAGAATTTCATGCATCAGGCCTCTAGTTTAAATATATGTACTGGAAAAAAATCAATTTTGATAAATTCAAACATAATTTTAAGGACTTGAATTCTACTTATCTTTCAGTATTTTGTCAACTCTAAAATTTGCAATTGCAATACTTCTTACTTTGTATCCTAGTTAGATACCATGTAAATATTTATTAATATATTTATGAGGAAATTACTATTTATGGTGATTGATAGAAATTGGTAATACTAGTAAAGAAATGTGGATAAAATAATTCTGACTTGACACTTTCCTCTGTCTTTGGTATATTGCTGTATTACCAAATCCCTGGGCTACATTTTGTATGAACCATAGAATAATGATCATCACTAATGATGTATCCACATATATATGACCTCTCTCTGCTCTCTAACTTTGTACTTCATGTTAACAATAATAGCTACAACATACAGATGGTCATCTGAATGTCAAGAACTTGTATCTTTACACTTATAGTGTAGTGAGATATTAACCTCTAAAAGTTGATTTGCCTCCCCTTTGCCACCTTTATGCTATTTTTCTACACATAATTTTTGCTATGAATGAGGTCTTTGTCACTAGAGAGTATGTAACTAAGTTTGAAATCTAGTCTAGTAACATTTTTTTAAAAGGGCACATTAAATGTAGAGAACAATATTGTGACTTTTGAGTTTTCTTTCTCTTCATTTTATTTCCCTACTTTTATTTACATCCTTCCTTTTCTCAACCTTTGAAGGTATTACTCTGTATAATTTTTAGATTAAGTCAACTGGAATCTGAATCTAGATTTTTTTCTCTCACTAGTTTCAGACCTTAGGAAAAAAAAAATTAAGTCTTTCAAATTAGGCCCAAAGTAGTAAGTTAATAAAAGCCAGAGAGAATATTTGCTAGGCACTTAATAAATTTGGTACCATTCATTCTCTTCTTTCCTTAATCACACACACACACACAACTCAAAATAACCCATTATCTTTGTCATAAATACTATTATTATCATAATTCAGAAAGTAATTCTCTACATATTTGAATAAAAGTAAAATGTCTAAAACTTTACCTTCAAAATCACTGACTTATACAATTCAGTTTTATTTGTGTAAAGAAGTTTGAAAATATATTGTGTATTATTTTTTGATGTCATTAGGTTTATTTCTACATTTTGCAAACATAAGTTTACATAATATTAGAGATTTATGAGTTTTTACTTGTATTCAGAATGGCGTAGAGCTCTAAGTATGTATTTTTATGAATAAACATTTACTAAAATATAAATGTTACCCTGTTTCCCCAAAAATAAGACAGTGTCTTATATTAATTTTTGCTCCCAAAGATGCTCTAGGTCTTATTTTCAGGGGATGTCTTATTTTTCCATGAAGAAGAATACAGTACACATTTATTGTTGAACAAAGAAAAAGGAAATTTATTACCTGTGTGTCCACACAATGTGCCCGACTCCTGCCCCGCGAGACTCACTGTCTAATTGTGAGTCAGCCAGACTCCGTCAGGGCAGAGCGAGCAGCAGGAGGCAGCTTGTCCTGGTGGCAGCACAGGCTCTCTGATTAAAAGAGACCTTGCACTTCCTGTCTGCTTTGGCTACGCTGCAGCCAACAGTAAGTTGCACATTGGCTCCCTCTGCTACAGCCCAGAGTCCAGAGTTACGGTAGCTTTGGGGGGCCTTATTATCAGGGAGGCCTTATGTTCAGGGGGCTTATTATTGGGGAAGCCTTATGTTCGGGGGAGACCTTATTACCGGAGAGGTCTTATTTTTGGGGAGCTCTTATTTTCGGAGGGATGCCTTATATTTCAGCAAGAGGCAAAACTGTAAGTATTTTCAAGGGATGTCTTACTTTCAGGGAAACAGGGTATATATTATTATAAACTAGAAGCCTGATGCACAAAATTCATTCAAGGGGCTCGGCCCTCGCAGCCCTGGCTGACTCACAACCCTGTTCCCCCAGCCACTGATCATTCTAGAAGGTCATTCTGGAAGGTCGTTCCATGTTGTTCCAGAAGGTTGTTTTGCCGCCCAGTTTAATTCACATATTATCTCTTTATTATATAGGATATTAGAGGCCCAGTGCATGAAAATTCATGCACTGGAGGGGGTGTTCCTCAGCCCGGCCTGCTTCCTCTCACATTCGGGAAGCCTAAGGGGCGGGAGGTGACCCAATGATCAAGGGAAGGTGATGCCCTATCACACCTCTGCTGCTGCCACTGCCAGCAGCGCAGGCCTTGGCCAGCCCTGGTTACCTGTGCATCAGTCCAGCCTTGAGTGGCTAGGCAGCTGACATCTGAGGCTTGCCTGCACCTTGGGCTTGCCCTGGGCAGCTGGGGGGCTGAGGAGACTGGGTGCCACCATCTTGTGGCTATGGGTGCCACCATCCTAGAGGGCATGGCAGTCAATTAGTATGCTAATTATTAATTGGTTATGGGTGCTGCCATCTTTGCAGCCTGCTGCTCAGTCATTTGGTCATCCCTCACTAACCCCCTTGAAGGCCTGGTTTCCCCATGCAGCCTTTTCAGTTGTTCATCCAGTTGTTTGGGCTGTGATAGTTGCTTAGACTTTTATATATATACTAGGGACACGGTGCACAAAAATTTGTGGATTCGGGGGGGTCCCTCAGTCTGGCCTGTGCCCTCTCGCAGTCTTGTACCCCTCAGGGGATGTTCACCTGCTGGCATGCCTGGCCAGCCTGGGTGAGGGGCTGATGACTGTTTGCAGGTTTTATTCACTTAAATGTTCTGGAATATTTTAAATACATATAAAAAAGTAGAAAATAGTATGATAAATACTTATCTATGCTAATAAAAGGGTAGTATGCTAATTAGACCAGACATCTTCTGGACATTTTTCTAGGCATCCTTCCAGAAAAAGCCATGGTGGCAGGAGCCAAGGCAGAGGCAGTTAGGGGGGACCAGACAGGCAGGGGAAGGCAGTTAGGGGTGACAAGGCCTGCAGGAGAGGGCAGTTGGAGGTGACCAGGTAGGCAGATAGGTGAGCAGATAGGAGCCAGCAGTCCCAGATTATGAGAGGGATGTCTGACTGCTGGTTTAGGCCTGATCCCATACCCTGAGGGGTCCTCGAATGGATAGGGTGCAAGCTAGGTTGAGGGACCACTCCACCACCCCATGTACAAATTTTGTGCATTAGGCCTCTAGTTATAAATAATGCTGTAATAAGCATAGTACTGAGTATAATTTTCAAATAATTGTTTTAATACAAGAAAATTGACATATTGATTTTGGACTGATGGGGAGATGATCAGGGTTTTTTATTTCTCTCAGAATTTGAAAGTAAACATTTTCTTTTGGTTCTCTAGTAGCCTTTATTGAAAATAAAATTTCTACCAGAACAATTGACTTCTCTACTACATTTTTTTTCAATTAAAGTTTACATTCAATATTATTTTGTATTAGTTTCAGGTGTACAGCATCATGGTTAGGAATCATATATTTTACAAAATGTTTTCCTGATATATCTAGTACCCACCTGACAACATACATGGTTATTACCATATTATTGACTATATTCCCTATGCTTTACTTTCCATCCCTGTGACTGTTTTGCAACTGCCAATTTATAATTCTTAATCCTTTCCTCTCTTTCATCCCTTCTCTCTGGCAATCACCAGTTCACTCTCTGTATCAAGGAGTCCAGTTTTTGTTTTTGTTTGTTTGTTTGGTTATATTTTTTTTAGATTTCACATATAAATAAAGTTACATGATATATGTCTTTCTCTAATTGACTTATTTCAGTTAGCCTAATTCCCTCCAGGTCCATCTATGATGTTATAAATAGTAAGATTTCTTTCTTCTTTATAGCTGAGTATGAACCTTTATATTCATTTATAAAATGAATTATTCATTTTATAAATATACTAGAGACCCAATGCACAAAAATTTGTGCACTCAGGGGTCCCTCAGCCTGGCCTGTGCCCTCTCGCAGTCTGGGACCCCTCAGGGGGACATCCACCTGCTAGCTTAGGTCCGCTCCCCAGATGATCGGCCCTAAGCTGGCAGTCAGACATCCCTCAGGAATCCTGGGAGCCCTTGCGGGATGTTCACTTGCCAGTGGGGAGCAGGTCTAAGCTGCAGTTGGACATCCTTAGCACTGCTGAGGAGGCAGGAGAGGCTCCCAGCACCACCACTGTACTGGGAGCCATCAGTATGGCTTGTGGTTGAGCAGAACTCCTTCTGTGGGAGCACACCGAACACTAGGGGGGGCACCTCCTGCATTGAGTGTCTGCCCCCCGGTGGTCAGTGTGTGTCATAGTGACCAGTCATTCCCAATTGTTCTCCTTTTAGGGCATATTGCCCTTTTATTATATAGGATAGAGGCCTGGTGCATGAGTGGGGGCTGGTTGGTTTGCCCTGAAGGGTGTCTCAGATGAGGGTGGGGGCCCCACTGCGGTGCCTGTCCACCCTGGGTAAGGGGCTGATGGCTGTTTGCAGGCTGGCCAAGCCCCCCAGTGGGGACCCTTACCCCATAGGAATGTGGCCAGCCTGGGAGAGGGGCTGAGTGCCATTTTCAGGCTGTCCACAGCCCCTTCACAGTGGGGGAGTCCCGCTGAACTGCCTGGCCAGCCTGAGTGAGGGGCTGATGGTTATTTTCAGGCTGGCTGCACCCTCTGGTGACCCAAGCTCCCAGACTCTCTTTTTTTCTTAGATTTATTTATCTTCTATAATTGAATCTTTATAACCTTGAGTGGAGCCCAATGCTTCCAGGGAAGGCAGGAAGCTTGGTTTCCTCCATTGCCGGGACAATCCAAGCCTCTTGCTTGCTCCAGCTCCATGGCTGCTGCCATCTTAGCTGGATTAATTTGAATACTTGCTCCTTATTGGCTGGTGGGTGTGGCTTGTACGTGTGGTTTGAGCATAGTGGAGGATGGTCAATTTGCATGTCTCTCTTTTATTATATACTAGGGGCCCGATGCACAAAAATCTGTGCACTCTGTGGGGGGGCTCAGCCCAGCCTGTGTCTTCTCGCAGTCTGGGACCCCTTGGGGGATGTCTACCTGCTGGTGTCCTGGCCAGCCTGGGTGAGGAGCTGATGGCTGTTTGCAGGCTGGCCAAGCCCCCCAGTGGGGACCCTCACCCATTGGGGTGTGGCCAGTCGGGTGAGAGGCTGAGGGCTGTTTTCAGGCTTCCCACAGTCCCTTCAGGGTACTGGTCTCTACTGGGGTACCTGACCAGCCTGGGTGAGGGGCTTAGGGCTGTTTTCAGGCTGCCCATAGCTCCCATTTACTCAAGGTTCCAGCGAAGCTGGCTGGAAGCAGGTTTCTTGGGTTTCTTTATCTTCTATAATTGAAGCTTTGTTACCTTGAGCGGAGGCCTAGGCAGGTAAGGAAGCCTCCTTTTTGCTTCAGCTCTGTGGCTTCTATAATTGAAACATTGTTGCCATGAGCAGAGGCCCAGCTGGCCTAGCCAGGCAGTTGCAATGGAAGCCTCCTATTTGCTCTAGCTTTGTGGCTGCCAGCCTCCATCTTGACTGAGTTAATTTGCATACAGCCACTCTGATTGGCTTGTGGGCGTGGCTTAGGTGTCTTAGAGTGATGGTTAGTTTGAATATTACTCTTTTATTAGAGTGGATAATAAAATATATTATTTTATCACAATTTTTTTATCCTCTTGTCTGTTGTTGGGCACTTAGATGGCTTCCATAGCTTGATCATTTGTATATGTAAAAGTCTAAGTGACCATTTGACCATTCAACTGGCACCAGCTAACCAATGGGTGCCAGACACCGGGCTCATGTGGCAGTGCAAGCCCCTCCTATGGACACTCCCCCTGGGTGTCCCTCCCCCATCCAGGCAGGGACTGGGATGGGAACCTACATCAGGACTGGCTGGGTGCAAGCCTGCAGCCACTTCTCAGTTATGGGCATGCTGGTGTTGCCCTTGGATGGGCATGGAGACTGTAGCAGAGTGGCAGCGAGCCTACCCTGGGGTGATGCTGGCAGGTGCAGTGGGGCTGGGATGAGCAGGAGAGGCCCTGTGCCCGTCCAAGGCTTTGTACACTAGTACATCCCTCAGGGGATGTAGGCCTGCCTGCTTTGGCCTGATGCCCACAGGCCATGCCAAGGGGCCCCACCAGTGCTCGAATCCATGCACCTGGCCTTTAGTTATAAATAATGCTGCAATAAACATAGGGGTGCATATATACTTTGAATTAGTATATTGTGTTTCTTCTGATATATGCCCAGAAGTAGAATCAAGAGTAATAAGGCAGTTCTATTTTTACTCTTTTTGAGGAACTGTATTTTGTAGTGACTGCAGCAATCTACCACCAATAGCGTACAAGGTTTTCCTTTTCCCCACATTCTAGCCAAAAGCTTTTGTCTATTGATTTATTGATGATAGTTATTCTGACAGGTGTGAAATCATATCTCTTTGTGATTTTAATTTGCATTTCTATGGCAATTAGTGACATTGAGCATATTTGCATATGTCTAGTGGCCTTCTGTGTGCTTTCTTTGGAGAAGTGATTATTCACATTTTTTAAATTGGGTTGTTTGGTGTGTTTTGTGTATGTATGTTTGTTTGTTTTTTATCTTGAGTAGTATGAGTTCTTTATGAATTTTGTATTTTAACCCCTTCTCAGATGTATCACTAGTGAATATGTTCTTTCATTTCGTAGGTTGTCTTTTCATTTTGTTGATTATTTCCTTTGCTGTGCACAAACTTTTTAGTTTGATGTAGTACCATTTGTTTATTTATTTTTTTCTTTTATTTCCCTTGACCAAGGAGATATATCAGGGTAAAAAAAATATTGCTGAGAAATGTTAGCAATGTTAATACCTATGTTTTCTTTTAGAAGTTTAATGGTTTTAAGTCTTACATTTAAGTGTTTAATTCGTTTTTAATTTATTCTTGTATATGGTGTGAAAGGTGCTCTGTGTTCAGTTTTTTTGCATGATTCTGTCCAGTTTTAGAAGCATTATTTATTGAATAGAGCATCTTTGCCCTCTTGTATGTTTTTGCTTACTTTAACCAAATAGACATAGGTTTATTTCTGAGCTCTTTTTTCTGTTGCTTTGATCTTTATGTCTATTTTTATGCCAATACCATGCTGTTTTGATTACTATGGTCTTGAACTATACAGTTCAAGAACTATAGTCAACTTTGTTCTTCTTTCTCAAAATTATTGGAGTGGTTTGTGCTTTTTTGTGTGGTTCCATATAAAATTTTGGATTACCGTATTTTCTGGTATATAAGACGACTGGGCATATAAGATGACTGGGTGTATAAGACAACCCCCAACTATTGAGAAGATTTTCCTGGGTTAAAAAGTCCGGAGAGAGACTGTATGTGGCACAAAAAGGAGCCGACCGGAGACACTTGCGGTCTTCGTCTGGCTCCATTGACAAGCCCTGAATTTTGAGAAGATTTTTCTGGGTTAAAAGTTGTATTATATGCTGGAAAATATGGTATTTTTCCTGTGAAATACAACATCGGTATTTTGACAGAAATTGCATTGAATCTATAAATTTCTTTGAGTATTGTGGATATTTTAATGATGATTTCCTATCCATGAACACAGTATATGCTTCCATTTATTTTTATTTTAGTTAATTTCTTTCTTCAATGTCTTATAACTTTCTTAATACAGGTCTTTTATGTGTTAGTTAAGTTTATTGCTAGGTATTTAATTTTATTTGATGCAATTGTAAATTGTATTATTTTCTTAGTATATCCTTCTGATTGTTCATTATCCATATTCTAGAGACCCATTGCAGGAAGATTCCTGCAAGAATATGGCTTCCTCAGCCTATTCCTGCAGGAATAGGGCTTCCTGAGCTCGAGTGAAGCAGAGAAGGGAGCAAAGTCTGCCTTGGCTGCCTCTCCACTTCCTCCCATCTCTGCTGCCTCAGTTCCTTCCCTTCTCTGCCGCTTTGCTCCCTTCTGTCTCCACAGTCTCTGTTGCCTCGCTTCCTCCCATCTCTCCTCCCTGGCTTCCTCCCATCTCTGCTACCTCGGCTCCCTCCCTTCTCTGCTGCCTCGCTTCCTCCTGTCTCTGCTGCCTCACTCCCTCCCTTCTCTGCTGCTTGGCTCCCTTCTGCAGCACTTGGCTTCCTTCTAGGCTATCTTCAGTCTTCACTCCACACCTGTGTATGCAAATTAACCCCCATCTTGGCTTGGTTAATTTGCATATATTTGCTCTGATTGGCTGGTGGGCTTGGTTTGGCTGGTGGTCATGGCTTAAGTGTCTCAGAGTGAGGGTTAATTTGCATATTATTCTTTTATTAGATTAGATATAAAAAGCTAATATGCTAAGTGTCCTTCCCTCTGTCTGGTTAATGAAGTCACATAGTAATACCCAGCTTTTTCTCCCAAGTGCCAACTAGCCTCCTTGAAATTTCTTCAGTCCAGGAACATGACTTGCTTTATAGCCAGGTGGAAACACTTTACACTATAACCAAATGTCTGTGAAACATTTTCCCATGCCTCATCTCATTTGATCCTCATAGAAGTCCTGGAGTAGGTAGATAGGAGACTCAATGGAATCCTATTTTATTTTTATTAGCCAGAAAATGGAGATTTAGAAAGCTTAGAAACCTGACTTGACTGAAAAGTTAAATGGTGGACCTTGAAAATGACTTTAGGTTTTCTCACTGCACAGAATATATTCAAACACTGCTGCAGTTAAATATTTTACTCTTTATTCTCCCTGTGTGATCTACAATAATTATCTGCTTTGTGTTGATATTTACTGCTGTGTTGCTGACAATTACCTGAAAGAGAAGTTTGTGTGCTTCACTGGGCTAAAAAAAGTTTAGCTACATCAGAAAGCAGGTCTAACTGAGCAACTTTTTTCTATATATATTAAAGGCTAAGATAACTCATCCATGCGCAATATATATAAAGCTCTTACTGGAGCCAATTGCACACATGTGTTTTGATCTGTCATTGTCTATTGTGAATTTGGTTGACACTTCTATTATAGAGAAAGGGAGAATAGCAATATTAAAATATTTCTAATTAATTTCCTTCATATTTGTGCACTGGGCCACTAGTTGTTATATAAAAATGCAACTGATTTCTGAATATTTATTTTGTATTCTTCTACTTTACTGGATTCATTTATCAGTACCAATAGTTTTTTGGTGGAGTCTTTAGTGTTCTCTAAATACAGTATAATGCCATCTGCATATAATGACAATTTTATTGTTTCCTTTCCAGTTTGCATGTCTTTTATTTCTTTTTCTTGTCTCCCTGCTGTGGGTAGGACTTTTCACAGCAACCATAATGGCATAATGAGCAGAATGACCCTCAGCCCGGCCTGCCCCCTCTCACAGTCTGGGACCCCTCAGTGGATGTCCTATGATGGCCCCAGTCTGCCAGGCGCCTTTTGTGTGTGTGTGTGTGTATGTGTGTGTGTCACCACTGGGGACCTGCCCCCAGCCGCATCTGAGGCTCGGAGCAGTCCTCTTGTGTGTGTCTACCTGCCGGGGGCCTGCCCCCAGGCACACCGTGGAGGCTTGGAGTAGGCACCCCCTCTATGTTGATCTCTCAGACTCTTGCCCTCCCCTGCATGTTGTTCTCTTTTTTGAGCTGTGACCAGGGCTGGGTGCTGCCTGCCTCCCAAGCTTGCCTACTGCCCATCTTCCTCCAGCCACCAAAAAGCAGGGAAAACCCCACCTCGTGGTCAGGCCAGCCTTTTCCTGCTCCCTGATCCCCGGAAGGGACCTGGGAAGCCGCCAAGCAGGCTGCCAACTCTTTCCCACTTACCCGTCCCCTGCTGCCTTCCTTTCCCACTTCCCGGTGCCGCCAAGGGGTCTGGGGAGCTGCCAAGCAGGATCCCGGCCCCTGCAGCCTTGCTTTCCCGC